>APFE030529674.1:0-15751 GCA_000404065.3 Pinus taeda
CCTGTTTCAGAAAATGACGTTCCCGTCCCCGTCCCCGTCCCCGTACCCGTCCCCGAACCCACGTTTCCTAGCAACATAGGCCAAATTATATGAAAAACCCTCGACCTCAAATAAGGTATTTCTTATGAAGTGTTTATTTAATATGAAGATGTCAGAAGGTGGATCTATTTATGATCATTTAAATGAATTTAATACAGTTACCAGTAAGTTAAGTTCTGTAGGGGTAAGTTTTAATGATGAAGTTAGGGCTCGGTTATTTTTGTGCTCATTGTGAGAAAGTTGGAATGGTTTAGTTATGGCCTTTAGTAACTCCCTCTCTAGATATAGTACTTTAAAGTTTGATGATGTTGTCGGTGCACTCCTTAGTGAGGAAATGTGACAGAAAAGCTCTGGTGAGACATCACATAGTGCCTTGACTGTATAGACTAGGGGAAGAAAAATTGTAAGAGGAAAGAGCCTGAGATATCGTAATAAGTCAAGGAAAGGCAGATCCAAGTCTAGATCGGGGATAGTGTGCTAGAAATACGGGAAGAAAGGACACCTGAACAAAGATTGTACGTATTGGAAGGGAAAATAAGGAGACACACAACAAGAAAATAATCATGAAGCGAATGTGACAAGGGATGTGTTATAAGATTCTTTGATTCTTTCTTTAGAAAATATTATTGATACCTGGGTGGTAGATTCAAGGGCGTCATTTGATGCCACACCTGATAGGAAACATTTTCATGATTATATTCAAGGATATTTTAGATAGATTTGTTTGGGTGATGATAAAGCCTATAAAATCATTGGAATGGGTAAAGTTTTCATAAAACAAAAGAATGGAAACCAATGGCTATTGAAGGAAGTAGGGCATGTTCCATATCTGAAGAAAAATATAATTTCAATAAGGCAGTTGGGAGGTTAAGGTTGTGTAACTAATTTTGCAGATAAAACGTGGAAGGTCACTAAGGGAGCCCTGTTAATAGCAAAAGGAGAAAAGGTTGGTACATTGTATTTACGCAATGGTATTTCTAATTATGTTAAGCCTTTAACCTCTACAGGAGCAGATACAACATTGTGGCATCATAGGCTCGGGCACATGAGTGAGAAGGGGATGTAGATTCTTCACTCAAGAAATTTGTTGCCAGGTTTGAAGCATGTTGATTTAGAATTTTGTGAGAATTGTGTTTATGGAGAACAAAAGAGAGTCAGATTCCTCAGAGTTGGCAAAGAAAAGAAGACTGAAAAATTAGAGCTTGTGCATACAGATGTATGGGGACCTCCTTAGGTATCATCTCTCAGTGGCTCTTACTATTATGTTACTTTTATTGATGATGCAACCTGAAAACCCTAGATTTATTATATTCGAAATAAATATGATGTATTTGATACTTTCAAGAAATGGAAAGCTTTGGTTGAGGATGAGACAGGAAAAAGGTTGAAGTGTCCTAGATCAGACAATGTAGGAGAATATTGCAGCAAATAGGTTGATAAGTATTGTTTAGAGCATGGAGTTTGTAGATAGAAGATAGTTCTAGGAACACCACAAGAAAATGGTGGGTCAAAAAGGATGAACAGGACAATCATGGAGCATGCAAGGTGCATGAGATTGCATGCAAGATTGCCTTTACAATTTTGGGAAAATGTTGTAGATATTGTTGTTTATCTAATAAAAACAAGGCCTTCAAGTTACTTGGATGGTGGTATTCCAAAGGAGGTAGGGACAGGAAAAAAGGTAAACTACTCATTTTTAAATATTTTTGGTTGTGAAGCCTTTGTCCACATTAATAAACAAAATAGAACAAATCTTGAGGCAAAATCAAGAAATGTTCCTTTATTGGATATGGTGTTAATAATTTTGGTTATCGCTTTTATGATTATGAAAAACACAAAATCATTAGGAGCAAAGATGTCATATTCAATAAAAAGGTTTTGTATAAGGATCAGATGCAGGAAAAGAAATAGGAAAAAGAAAACTAAGAATACACAGTGCTTGATGAGATCACAGAAAAAAGTAAAGGTGCCTGAAAATCATAATGATCAACATCTATAACAACAACAGAAACCACAATAGCAATAGACACCTCAAACACCTGAAAGTAGTGTTAGAAGATCTACCAGGATAAGTAAACCCCCTGAACGATACTCTACTTCATTATATTATTTATTGTTGACTGATTCTAGTGAACCAAAATGTTATGAAGACGCAGTGCAGGTAGAAACCAGGAAGAAATGAGAGCTAGCCATGAAAGAAGAGATGGAATCCTTGGTACATAACCAAACTTGGGACTTAGTCAAGTTACCTGCAAATAAAACAACATTATAGAATAAATGGGTTTATAGGTTGAAGGAAGAAGATGGAAGTAGAAAAAGGTATAAATCTAGACTTGTGCTGAAGGGGTTTACATAGAAAAAAGGTACAAACTTTGATGAGATATTTTCTCCTATTGTTAAAATGACTTCAATCAGAACTATTTTAATTCTAGTAGACAAAAGATTTGCATCTTGAGAATTTATATGTAAATACATCCTTTCTCCACGGGGATTTGGAGGAAGAGATCTATATGCAGCAACCACAAGGATATGAGGTCAAAGGAAAGGAGAAGCTAGTGTGCAAGTTGAAGAAGAGCATATATGGATTAAAATAGGCTCCAAGGCAGTGGTATTGATCCAGATTTAAATAGGAATGCAAAAAATTACAGAGATTAAACCATAAACACAGAGATGCGGTGAAAATAATACTTCATTTCATTAATGTAAAATACTGAAATATGCTTACAAATGTAAATGGAATTACACTAGCTAGGGCGATGGTAGCTTATCTCTGAGAAGATATGTGGCAACTAGATGCCTCTGAACTGAACTACAATGAGGCTCAAGGAATTTTTTATTATTGAAAAATAAGAGCAAACCCTAAACAACCAAAACCACAACTCAAGGAGATGTAACACCAAGAGTTTATGGGCCCCGTTGGGATGAGTTGGACAACCATCTTCCCAGGGTTGTGACTTGGTCATATTATCTTCGTTTGATGCGCATGATAGCCCGTTGGAAAGATCTCTCCAAGGACTACGAAGAAAAGATGATTTTAGATAAAAAATCAATGGCAATAGATTTCCAAAAAAATGTCATTTAGGGCCTCAAAATGGCTCCAGAAGTTTAGGACCCAAAAAACTGCTAAAAATGGTAAACTATGCTACAACTAAGGAAACTAAAAAACTGAAAGAAGAAATGGTGAGGGTCCATGTGGAATTGGTAGGTGGCCACCAATATATTCCTCCCCCCTTAGGAAGCAATGGTACCCATTGTGTTGAGTTCCTCCATGAGATGAGGAAGTTTCTACTGAACTTGGTCCGTTGTGAGCCACTTACCCTGGTGAAGGAGTTGAGCTACTTTGACAACTTGATACATTTGGATATTCTGATGGAGAGTGTGCTTGATCTGTGTGTCCATGATCCAATCAGTTGCAGTTTGTTCCATGCAATCTGGATTTAACTCTGTGGGTGTGAGTTGTTCTGCAATGTTGGATGTGTCTAGTAATGGTGGAAAGCATGGCCGAAGGCGGTCCACATTGAACACTAGGTGCAGGCCAACGAATGGGGGAATGCTGAGCTCAAATGCATTGTATCCCATAACCTTGGTAATGGTGTAAGGACCATATCAGAGTGGTCTGAGTTTCCGATAGGCTTCAGTAAGGCGTTCCTTTTGCAAATGCAACAAAACTTTGTCGCCCACCTGAAACTTGTGTGGCACCCGATGTTGATCATGTTGCGGCTTATACTTGGCATTTTATTTCTCCAAAATGTCATGGAACTGATGGTGAATATGTTGGATGTGCTCAATGAAGTTGTTTGCCTTATCTATTTCGGACTGGACATGAGCTGAATCTATGTGAGTAGCAGCAAATGTCATGGCCACATTAATGGGACATAGTGGCTGGAATCCCAAGCCTACCTATAAAGGGTTGTGGCCAGTCTAGCTGTGGAGAGATCGGTTGTAGCTGTACTAAACATAGGGGAGGCTCTCTTCCCATGTGCGTGGATGCTTTGAGTTATACATGCAAAGAATGTGTATGATCATCCTATTGACAACCTCTGTCTGGCCATCAGTTTGAGGATGGAAGGCTATGGACTTAGTGAGTTTGGTGTCCAGCATCGACCAGATACTGGACCAAAATGTACTGAGGAACCTGCTGTCCCGATTTGAGATGACAAATTGTGGGATCCCAAAGTGTACCCACACTCGTTCAAAGAAGAGTTTGGCAATGGCTTCGGCTGTGATATTCTTCTTGCAGGCTGCCATAATGGCCATCTTCAAGAACCTACTGACTACCACTAAAACATAGTCATTTCCATGTTTAGTGGAAGGAAGGGCTGACATGTAATCCATGGATATGGATTCCCAAGGTCGACTAGGGGTAGGCAGTGAGGTATAGAGGCCTTGCTTCTTGATGGTCAGTTTGGCAATGGCATAGGCAGTGCATGATCTGATGTACTTCCTGACATCCTGTCAAAGATTCAGCCAATAGAAATACTTCTGAAATATTGCCACTGTTTTCTTGACCCCGAAATGCCCAGCAGCCCGACTGTAGTGTGCTTCCCAAATCATCTTGGCACGCTTGCTTGAAGGAACACAAAGGTGACCCAGGTGGCATAATAGGGCATCCTAGAGGTGAAAATCTAGAACATGCTGACCCTCCAAGAGTGTCTAGTATGTGTGGCCAAATTCTGGGTTTCTTTTGTAGAGAAGTGGCCAATTAGAAGTCTCATTCCCACAAGATTTGAGCATGGTGGTTAACTCCATGATCAGTGGTCGACTGAGGCAATCTGCCACCTTATTAGTGTTGTCCTTCTTATACTTGATATTCAAATGGAACTATTGCAGGTATGTGGACCACTTCTGATGGCGATCATTTTGCAATTTCCCTTGGGTCTATATGAATTGTAGGGGTCGGTGGTCTGTGTGGATGACTGTTTCCTTCCCCAAAATGTAATGCTTCCATTGTCAGCAAACCTGCACAATGAAATACATCTCCTTGTCATAAGTGGGATACTTCCGGACTGTGTCTGAAAGTGTCTCATTGTGATATGCCACTAGATGCCCATGTTGAGTAAGGAATGCCCCAATAGCATAGTCAGAGGCATCTGTCTCGACCTTAAATGGTTGTTGCAAGTCTAGTAATGCGAGCGCTGGTGCTGAGCAGAGCTGATATTTCAACTTTGTGAATGCATTTTGTTGAGATTCAAACCAAAAGAATTTTGCTTTCGCTCCTCCCTTGGTGACTTGACTCAAGGGCCAAGTGATATGAGAAAATCCCAACACGAACCTATAGTAGAAGTTGGCAAGACCTAGAAATCTGCAGAGCTCTGACAGAGTGGTTGGAGATGGCCAATCCCGAATGACTTGGAATTTGGCTGGATCCACATGCACCCCCTGTTCATTAATAATGTATCTTAGATATTGAACCTGGGTCATGCCAAAAGTGCATTTCTCCAAATTGGCACATAACTTGTGTTGTCGTAGTGTTTGGAGAACTTATCAGATGTGGTGGAGGTTCTCTTCCCAACTTTGGTTGAAGATTAGGATGTCATCCAAGTATACCACTACAAATGAGTTGGTGAATGGCTGCAATATGTCATCCATTAGCCTCATGAAGTTTGTAGGAGTATTCGTCAATCCGAAAGGCATAACCAACCATTCGAAAAGGCCCTCCTTGGCTTTGAAGGTAGTCTTACACACATCGGAGGGTTCGATTGGTACCTGGTGATATCCTGACTTCAAATCGATCTTGCTGAAATATTTCACCCCTTCATTTGATCCAGGTGTTCATCAATCCGTGGGATTGGGTACCTATTACGGACAATGATCTTGTTCAGTGCCGATGGTCAATACAGAGTCTCCAAGTCCCATCCTTCTTCTATACCAACACAATCAGGCTCCCACAGGGTGCTGAAATCAGATGGATGTGACCTTTCTATAGAGATCTTGAATCTGCCTCTTGATTTCATCATTCTCCAGAATGGAGCACCGATAGATTGGTCCATTGGGAAGCAGTGCACCTAGGGTCAGATTAATGGAATGCTTGACCTGACAGTGCAGAGGAACCCCTGCGGGGGTAGTGAAGATGTCCTCGTACTCCTCCATGACCTTGTCCATTTGTAGTTGTCATGCAGAGGGGCCTTGTCTGGAGGTCATGGCCACTGTCTTCTTCTTTCCTTGAGGGTGTATCATCAGGAAAACAATTTTCCTGGTTTTGGAAATGAGCTTACTACATTGTTTTGCAGTAACCAAAGAGATGGTGGTAGGTGGTGCTACCTTCGATATCCTGTACAACTTATTTCCCAAAGTAACAATAACAACATGGGGCCTTGATTCATACATAGCTTGTCACTTCCATAAGTATGGTTTTCCTAATAATACATCATAAACTTCAAGGGGAGCAATGTCACACAATACCTCATCGGTGAAGGGCTTGATGTTGTATGGAAGGTGACACTACTGGCTCACGCAAAGATCTCGTCCATGGTGAAGCCACCCGATGGTGTATGGTTTTGGATGTGTTGTGGTTGATAAGCCCAGCCACTTCACAACCTCTGCCGAAATGAGGTTCTTTTGGCTCCCACTTTCGACAATGAATTGTAGCGGGGAGCCCTTTAGCCACATCTAGGAGTGGAAGAGATGCTCCTCCTCCTCTCGATCTTCGAGTTCCTCCTTCTGGATCTTCATGGTGGCAACAGTGGCATTCGGCTTTGCATCAATAATATGCTTCCCTTTGTCATTCCCCTTGTCAGGTTCTGACTCAGAGTCAGAACATGCATCTGATTCTGAAACCTTTAGCTCAGCCACTAGTGATTGCTTGGCTTGACACTCACTTATGTTGTGAGTGGAGATCTTATGGAACTCATGCCACTTTTCAATGTCCTTTTTTAGCTTAGCAGCATTGCTCTTTGCTTGCAGCTTTGGCAGGTTGTCTTGGATCGCCCCGCCTTGGATTTGTCCTTTGTTATGTGGTTTTGAGGCACCTTTCCCTTACTTCATATTTGTAGATCCAAAGTCTCATTTCTTCTGTTTAAACTTTTGCTCGACCTTGATGACATATCGGTATGTCGTGCCGAGCGAGGAGATGTTCAGGAATTCTATTTCTTCCTGGATCTACTTGTGTAGGCAGTCACAATATTTGAGTACCAAATTCTGCTTTGAATCCTTGATACCCAACTTTGTGCGAAGGGTATGGAAAATATTGGTAAACTCTGGCATGTCTTGGTCCCTTCCCTGCCACAACGTGGTCCACTTTATGTATTGATCCTCATAGCTTCTGACAAGGTACTACTTCTCCTTGATGGCATCCCAAAATGAATTCCAAGTGGGTGCAACTGAAAATAGTGAGCCTGTACTTTCATTCTTCTGCTCGCAGTAGGTTTCCCACTAGTCCTTGACGTGGGGGGCTCCTTTGAGAAGAGCGAAAATAATATTTTCCTGACTGGAAAAATCATGAACAGAAAAATAACCCTCTAGCAGATTTAACCATTTATCGATGACATATGTGTCTATCTGACCCTCAAATATGGGGATTTCAAAATTAACTTGTACCTTAAACGGTGTGGTGTTTCCAGAGTAGCTGTTGGAACCCGATGCGTCGCCCCTAGGTAGCTGCTGAAGGATCTTGGAAAAGTTTTCTATCATTGTGTTCCTTTGTTGCTCGAGGGCTTCTTCAAGTAAGATTTTGATAAGGTC
This sequence comes from Pinus taeda, assembly GCA_000404065.3. Classification (NCBI taxonomy): domain Eukaryota; kingdom Viridiplantae; phylum Streptophyta; class Pinopsida; order Pinales; family Pinaceae; genus Pinus; species Pinus taeda. The sequence goes on from APFE030529674.1 coordinate 7,720, forward strand.
TCCTGCCCCCTTGTCTTTCTTTTCATCCGCCATGGGAGGCCATCGGGATTTGCGAGGCTGGTCATGCAAAGGTTCAACCAGTTCAAGCCCTAACTCCTTATATCCCGACCTCGTTGGGGACATGCAAAGAAAAACAAAGAAAAAAAGTAGACCGTCCTGATACCACTGATCCGGATTTAAACAAGAACGCAACAAATTACAAAGATAACGATAAACACAGAGATGTAGTGGAAATAATACTTCATTTCATTAATGTAAAACACTAAAATATGCTTACAAATGGAAATGGAAATACACCAGCTAGGGCAATGGTAGCTTATCTCTGAGAAGAGACGTGGTGGCTACATGTCTCTGAACTGAACTACAATGAGGCTCAAGGGCCTTTTTATTATTAAACAATAAGAGCAAACCGTAAACAACTAAAACCCTAACCCAAGGAGATGTAACACCAAGAGTTTATGGGCCCCGTTGGGGTGAGTTGGACAACCAACTTCCCAGGGTTGTGACTTGGTCATATTATCTCCATTTGACACGCATGATAGCCTATTGGAAAGATCTCTCCGAGGACTATGACAGAAAATATGATTTTAGACAAAAAAAAATTGATGGCAGTAGATTTCCAAAAAAATGTCATTTAGGGCCTCAAAAGGGCTCTGGAAGTTTAGGACCTGAAAAAAGCTAAAAATAGTAAACTGTGATACAATTAAGGAAACTGAAAAACTAAAAGAAGAAATGGTGAGGGTCCACATGGAATTGGCAGGTGGCCACCAATATCCACTTAGATTAGGTATCTAAATTTTGACAAGTTTATGTATGAACAAGGTTATACTAGATGCCACTATGATCATTGTGTTTATATCAAAAGGAAAAATGATGGAAGCTATATTATATTGTTATTGTATGTAGATGACATGCTTGTTGTAGGGTCTAACATGCAGGAAATAAATTTTCTCCAAGGAAAATTGTAAAATTCATTTGCAATGAAGGCTTTGGGTGCTGCAAAACAAATCCTTGGTATGAGAATAACTAGAGATGGGAAAAATTGCAAATTAACATTGTCTTAGAGTGACTACATACAAAAGGTGTTGAAAATATTTAATAATGTAGAATGCAAAGCCAGTTAGCACACCTTTGGCTGGCCTTTCAAACCAAGAAGATATGTCCCAAATCTCAAGAAGAGATCGCTTATATGTCTAAAATTCCATATGCATCAATAATTAGAAGCTTAATGTATGCAATGGTCTTCACAAGGCCTGATATTGCACATACAGTGGTAGTTGTAAGTAGGTACATGCACAATACAGGAAAATAATATTGGATGGAAGTGAAGTGGATTCTCAAGTATTTGGGAATTATCACAAATCAAGCATTATGCTTTGGTGGTTCAAACATTACTCTACAGGCATATGTTGACGCAGATATGTTAGGTGATAGAGAGAGGAGGATCGCAGGCTATGTGTTTACTATAGGTGGAACAACTATCAATTGGGTTTCAAAATTGCAGTGTGTTGTTGCACTCTCAATGATGGAAGCAAAGTCTGTTTCTACTATAGAAGCTAGTAAATAAATGATTTGGTTACAAAGGTTTCTGGATGAATTGGGTAAGAGGCAGGAGTTGTGCAGGTTATACAATGACATGCAAAGTGCCATTCATTTTGTAAAGAACTCAACATTTCATTCTAAGAATAAACATATGCATCTCAAGTACCATTTCATATGGTAAGTGTTGGAAGATAGACAATTGAAGCTGGAAACGATACACACTAGCCAAAATCATGCATATATGTTAACAAAAGTTGTAACTAGGGAGAAATTGAGATTCTTCTCAGTTTCAATTAGTCTTCAAGTATGATGATGAAGATGAGAAATAGTCAGGTCCAAAGGGAGTCATTGTCCAGCAAATGAAGCAGCGGTGGAGTTGCTATCATCAGTCTCTAAGAGGGAGATTGTTGGGTGTGGAGCCTGATTATATTTTTTATTCAGAGGTATTTCTGCATTGGACCCTAGTTCATAATGGGTCGGCAATTCTGCCCATCATCTAATCGTTGTTAGGGGGGGTAACAACGAATTTTTGAGCCCCCCCTTGGTGGGGTTTTGGGGGCAGCGCCCCCGAAGCTAAAAATAGATGTAAAATTGCCTTGTAAAATATTGTAATTTCGTAGTCAATCTGAGTCGTTCATTAGGCAGATGATCTAATGGTAGACATTATGTTTAATTTAGGGGTTTTTTCCCTAGTAGGCAACCCCTCACTATATATGAGGTAATTGTATTGTGGCTATGTAGATGTGTATTCTGAGCGAGAAAGAGAGAGGAGATTGTGTGAGAGTGAAGAGGAAATTACAACAAATATTTTGTAGGTTGTATCTCTTAATTTTACTATATAATATAAAAGGAAGAATTGGTTTTTTCTCCATGGACGTAGCCCAAATTGGGTGAACCACATATATCTTTGTCTCTCTTGTTTTATGTGTTTTCTATGTTTTTCTACAATATTTTATGTGTTCCATTGCTCTGTAATATATAATTTTCTAATTTTAAGGTCCCACCTTACCAACCATCAGTATTATACTAAGTGTGACTCAAAATGCGATATAAATTTATTTTAAGTTTAAGTTTTCAAGACGTAAAAGTTAATGCAAGGTCATATATCTATATTTTTATTTTTATTTTTATGGTATTATTTACACTACACACTAATTTCTACTAACTAACCAGCCCATGGTAATATTATACTTCTCATCAAAGCTACAGGGTCATGGTTCATCAAGATCCAAAACTTACAACCATAAGTCTTAAAATCACATTTTAATGATAGAGTCTTTAGTGGGATAAAGAATATCAATCTTTACAAACCACAACTTCCAATAAGCTAATTGTTCATTCTATTGCAATTAAAAGTGTTTAAGAGTGACTAATTTGCTTTTGTTCTAAATAATATGCCTATGAATTCTTTGGTAAAACAAAGGGAAGAAAAACAAGATAATTCAAATTCTAAAGGAGTGGTTTCCAATTATTATGAATTCATATGTGAGCTAACAATTACAACAATTCACCTACCCAATTTTCCTTCCATGGATTTTTAATTCAATGGAATCATCATGCTTATTCTTTGAGATATTTCCAGAAACACCTTGGTTGCAAATCCTACATTCACTGTCATATTTATAGACAATTCATAAATGTAATTAGCTACAACCATTGAAGCATTATGTCAAACAATTTCCAACCATGAAATGTACAGCCATTGAGGCATTTTGTCAAACACTTACAACCATAAGCCTTAAGGCGATTTCACCATAATTAACTAACATGAATCTAAGATTACATATCTTCTTTTTCGTTGTCATTAATGCCAATAAGTGAACCTAATACATAAGTAGAATTGTCATCCATCTTCATTGTTGCATATACAAAAATTTAGGCACATAAATGACTATAAATATTTAAGAATTTTTTACAAATAGCTCGTAGCGATGTAACTACAACCATTGGAGAATTTTGAACAACGGTTAGCAGTCACAATACAAGATGCTAACTATTAAACTATCAAAAAAGCAATCAAAAGCTATTTAAACTATCAATATATTAACCATTGAGACTTTAAAATAAGAATTCCAAGTTTATATAACAGGTTGGTTTCATAAATAGAGATTACCAGGTAAATCACATCTAAAAAAAAGGCAGCAAAACAAACCACCAGGTAGCAACAACAAATCTCTAAAATATAGCAGATTAAAGAACCTGATTCTAAAACTCTACTTTTTGAAATCAAAGTTGGGGTGACATGACCATATGGTACATATATCCCCAGAATTTAAAATGAATCAAAACATAAATGCCCATAAATGCGATTATTTAAAACCACAACAAAAAACAAATTCCTACTATCTCACTTATCACTTTTATCAAACATATAATGTGAAAACTTATCTATAGTTGTAAAAAGAGAAGGAAAAACCAAATTTATGATATTAATATGTTTTCATAAAACTCATGGTAGCATGAATGCTTCAGCCATTAAGACATGATGTAAATTAACTTGCAATGAAACTGTAAAAGCAAAACTTACATAAAATAAACTACAATTATTGCAAAATTCCTTCAACATTTAATGTGCAACATTTAATGTGCAACATTTGATATACAACTAAGTTTCAGTCAAAAACCAAATAAGAAAAACCCATGTAATGAACTACAAAAAAAAACAATATAATGTTGTCAACATACCTGCCAGTGAATTTATACAACTCAAAAAAAATGGGAGTATGCTCTAGCTCCAATATCCTTACCAACTTATTGTGAACCACCCGATTTTCCTCCCAACCATATCCAGGAATAACTTCTCAGCCTAGAACCCCTGAGCTGCAAAAGCTCACAAGCAGTACCAAAAGACAGCAGTAGAGAGGTTTGCAAGGCAAACTAAGGAAGCAAATTTTCTCTTCCTCTCAATACCACTCGTGGCCAACCTCAATAGCTAAAGATCTTAGGATTTCAGTAAAAATTTCAGATTTATATTGGAAGCAATTGGCTACTCTCTATATCTCTCCCTCTCACTATTTTCCTCAAGTCTCTTCCACTCTTGGCATCATAATCCACCCCGAAGTGAGAATACATGAGACTCATATATAGGAGGAGCAACCAATTTTTGTCATAAAGGAGGAGTAATGTGAATGCATTGGGTTCCATTTAGAGGAGGGTAACTTATGCCATTAAGGAGAGGTACGCATGCCTTAGTTAAGGAGAGTGCAACATATGCATTAAAGAGAGCGTAAGAGGAATATTTTATGACATATTTTTAATGAGTGAAAAGGAATATGCTATTCTTTGATGAGTGCATAAAATAGAGTGTAATGTATTATTTAAAAGAGAGAGAGAGAGTTGCATAGATCCATGAGAGTCATGAAGGAGATGTGTGAATTGTTTGAGGAGATGAAGTTGACTTGTAATTCCTTTTTAATAATAATATCATAGCCTCCTAAAATATAATAATAATATTAATAATATTGACGATTCAATTAATATTGAACTATTAGGATTGATTAATGATAAGTTAAGTCGTTTTTCTTCAAATTTTCTTGATTACCAATTTATGCAAGGTGATTTGCTATTTTTGGAAAGTCATGCTTGAGATGCTAGACATGAATTTCTATTTTTAGAAAGTCATTCCAAAATTGTGAGAATGAAATTTTATTTAAGGAAATTCATCCATGAGTGGTATTTTTCTTCTGGAGAATAGGGATTTCGCACCCCTATTTCATGCATCTCTGTGCCTTAGTAGACTGAGGACTCTGTGCCTTGATCTATTCCAAAGATCCAAGATTCCACAATTTGATCTTTTTAAATATTCAGGACTCTGCGCCCTAAATATTAAGACTCCACATCTTTATCTTTCTTGGATTTAGGACTCCACTTCCTAATTTCCAAGCCCTCTCATCTACTATGCTTTGAAACTTTGTGTTTCTCCTTATGGTACTGATTGTGAGCTTTTACCCATCCTATGGTTCACTGGTAAGGCCTTTTTCAAAGACCTACACACATTACAATCTCATAGATCAAAGGAATCAAATGAATTTCATAATGAAATTAAGTTAATCGCATTTAACTGAGAATGATGCATGACTTCCACAGTGATTTTGAAGAAATGACTTCCACAATCATTCATAGTTGAGCATCCTTGTTGGAAAATGACTAGGTACCCTACCACATCCTACTTAGTACAATATTAGACATATATAATCACAAAAATCATGTATCATCCATAAATCATAATTAACCATCTATTCCACATAACCATGAGCATCCATGGGTATGCGTGTCTCAATATTGGATCACCATCCATGTCATACACCTGCTTCATAAATCATATGAAAAAAAACATATGTATAACATTTACTTAATCAAAACCATCTAATATAGATAATCAAAGATATCACACATAAGAGGAAATATAACTATATAAAACATTGTTCCCCAATCTAGTGATCAATCCGCCATGCATAAACATAAAAGGAAATATATGTATATACAACATTATTCCTCAATCAAGTGATCAGTATGTCATATATATAACTCATAAAAAATCACCCTTTATAGGAGTGAAAAAAACTAGACTAGGAAAAAAAATAGGACACTACACTAATAGAGCAAGTGGTGGCTTAATGTTCCACTATTGGGACTAGTGATTCATCATTGTAATTGTGTATATTGGAAACTTTCACTTAATATACTGAAGCTCTTAGATTTTTCACACTTGCATGCATGTATCGTGAATGTTGTAAGACTATTATTTTAATGTTTACAATATATGTATGTGTTCTCATGTACTAAATAAATTGAACTACTTCATTCGATTTAGTATATATCTAATTGGAATGTGCGCTTTACTTGCTTTACTTTATGAACTATTTTTCAGATTAAATAATGATTATTTCTATGCTCCCATGTGTCTTTAATATAATAGTACTATTAATTTTCTCTTAAAGGCATATTCTTTCTACCTTGTTCTTGGAAGAACCTTGTATACATTGTAATTGGATTTTTCACATGGTCTACTTATTTGCTTATCTCAAATTATATGTCTCCTATCTTATGTGTTAATTGAAATCAAGGAAAATCTCTAAGTGTAAATGGTGGTTGGACCTTTATTCCAAATGGGGCTCCTATCCCAAATGGTGTGAGGTCTAATTGGGATTTCATTCCAGGGAGACCCCCTGTGTTGGCAGGCATCCAACACTGTTAACAGGTTGTTAGTTAACATTATCCATTTTGTAATAGAGATATTTTGTTAGTTAAGGAAGACATAGAGGGACAACTGGGAAAAAAAGGACGAGTTGAATATATGTAGAGGAATTTTATTGCACTATGTGTAGTTTTCTGGCTCTGTATAACAAAATTATTGAATCCTACGTAATTGTATTATCCTATGAAATACAATTTCGAGCTTAAGTTATGATCTTTGTTCACTATGTTTTTGATATTTGTAGTCTCATGTTAATATTTTTTTATGAATGGAGACAGATTATTTCTCTCATAGTGACAATCTCCAGATATTATAATCATGGCGTAATGAGGATTTCCTGTTGAGATAATGAACCCATTGAATGATTAAGTGGTTGTAGGTTTTATATTGAGGATTGTAAGAGTAGTGGGAGAGTGAAATAAAAGTTAATTGTTATTAATGCTTATTTTGAGGTTCACATGTCTGATTCTTATTTTGGGATGAGTTACAATTTCTAGTTTCACGTTAGTTAACGTAACACCAAATTTGTCTTCAAATGCGTGCTTAATTTTCAGGTCATGACTCTCGAGATAGCACAATTCTTAGTAAGTGTCGAGATATGTTCCATTTCCTAGAGCTAAAACATGATATTATGTTCCCAACATGAGGTTCTTATTTGAAGTCCCATCAAACCAGGTGGTTTTGGGGGGGGGGGTGGTGCAATAGTGGTTTCGAAAAATGAGCATAGTGGACCTGTAATAGATCTGGCTAATCCATGTAACTTTGAAGTATTAAGGGGTAGTTTCCACTATGGCCCTCTCAACTCCACCCCATTCCCCTCCCCCGAGTGTAAACCCTTAACAACCTTAGGAGGCCTCATAATCCTATTGGGCCATAGATTTGGCCACTCTCGCGATCACATCATTCAAAGGTGACAACTCATTAAATGAGGGCCCCATGGAAGTCTTAAGAGTGTTTGAAAATCAACAAACTTAGAGATTATATAGATTTTCCTTAACTTGATAATTAGTTGTGATGTGTGTTGCCATTTTGTTACTTTATTAGATCTTGTTCATCAAGCAATTACCAAAACAATGAAGATCACAACAAGACAAAGTACACAAGATATAGGCTTCAAGCCAGGGAAGAACTCCTCCAAGGGGAAAATCTGTAAAGAAATGCTTATCTTCTAATAGAATCTTCTTACAAAGAGACTTACAAGGCCCAAGACCAAAGCCCAATGTTGAGATTGCAACAAGATGATGGAGCTTAGTGAAAAGAGTCGCCTTCACTAAGTGGGCCCGCAGGCTATTT
>APFE030529680.1:0-40221 GCA_000404065.3 Pinus taeda
CAGACCCCATAAAGTGGGGTTACGGGTACCCCTCAAACCCCCTGTTAACTATGTGGAAAGAATATAACACAACCCAACATTTTCAACATCTCTGTGATACCTTTCAATATCTCTACATAATTGGGTATAAATCTCCTCAAGAAGTTAATCCTTCCCATGAACACTTGGACCTCCTTTTATTTATAGGTAGGGAAATCTGTCTGATGGATTCCACATACGTGGGATTGATCTTCACCCCTTCCTGTGCTACTGTATGCCCCAACAACTTACCTTAGCTCAGAACAAACTGAGATTTCTTTGGATTTAGAGACAACCCATACTTCTTGCATTTCTCAAAAGTGAGTCTCAAATGTTCAATATGCTCCTCATCTATTTTAGAAAAATTGTGATATCATCCAGGTAGACCACTACAAATTTGTCATGTTCTCCCACGAATTCTACACCCATTTCCCTCTGGAAGGTTTCTCCTGCATTTAGAAGGCCAAATGGCATTCTTGCATACATGAAGGTCCCCTAGGGTGTAGTGAACACAATTTTATTATGATCATCAGGATGCACTGTTACCTGATTATACCCTGAAAATCCATCCATCATGGACATCGGAGCTGAGCCAACTACCTTCTGTAATATATAATCCATCTTTGGAAATAGGTAGTTGTATTTTAATGAAGATTTGTTGAGGTCTATGAATTCCACACACAACCTTATCTCTCCATTATTTTTCCTGTCAGGAACCAGATTTTCCACCCACTCTGAGTACCTAAAGGGTACAATGATCTTGTCCTGAATTAACTTCCTTACTTCCTTGGATGGGAGTAAAAGGGGATTTATCTTTCTGAGTTTTTTTCTTACAAGGCTTCATTTCGTTCTTTAAGGGAATATTTTATTGAATTACATTTGTATCAAAGCTATTTAAATTATCATATGACCAAGAAAAAACATCTTTATAGGTTTTAAAGAGATTTAAGTCCCTTTGTTTATATTGATGGGGAATCCCTTTTGACAACTTAATCATCTGGGGTTCGTTCTCTGAGACAATGTTGCAATCCTCCACTTGTTCATCGACTCCTTGTTCAGAAGGTTTTCAAGCAGCATCATTGGATTTGAATAATCTCTCCAAAGGAACTAGGCCATGTGGAATGAAATTTCCCTTTAGCTATAAAACTCTATGCACAATGATAGTTTCCTCCCAAGTGATTTGGTGTTCCTCTATCACTTCTTCTTCTTGGTCGGTCACAGAATTCAAGAATTTCCCAATGACTTCCATAAAACAATTGATTTGTTCATCATCTTTGAATAACTACCAGTGTCTCACATTATCAGGCACTGAGGGTCTGTACCTAACTTCGACTTCATATCAAAGAAGTGGATTTTGTGGTGGCTTAAAATTACTGGTGGCTATAGCCAAGGAATCGACCATTCGATTTCCTTCCATGAGTAAGAATTGGAAATTAAAATATAGGAATAAGTTGTCCATTAAATACCAAACCTCATTTCTGTAATCCCATAGCCTAGGGTGATTAGTTTGACATTGGTTCTTGATCTCATTTCCCACTATTTTTGAGTCTCCAAAGACAGTTAAGAATTTAATGTTCAAATTCCTTGTTGCTTGTAGGCCTAGCAGTAATGCCTCATACTCCGCCACATTATTTTTTGCCTCAAATTCTAATTTGAATGAGAGGGTAATCAATATACCCTCTAGAGATATCAACAACACTCCTACTCCATTTCCTTCCTTAGAATTTGCACCATCGAAATACAACTTCCAGACTTTGCTGCAATCTCTGAGCTGCTGATCTAATTCGGTTGCTGGATTTACTTGTGTTTCTTCTAAAATAAAATCATCATCTTCTAGCAAGTAGAAGGAGAGATCCATTTCTTTCCCATACACAAGAGCATTATTTGAGCAATCATCTTTTGTCACTGTTTTAACGAACCTTGATTCCCTATACAGTTGCCTTTCTTCTCCACTAAAGATAAGAATGGTAGCATAGGTAAGATCCAACTTGATGGAACCTCCAATATTTGATCCCCAAGATATGGACAAAAGCATACCAAACCTTGCAGGGATATCAACTACTACAATGTCCATCACTACACTTTTTACTCGGATCTGGGCCAAATTCTTTATATGGTCTAGTTATTTGCAGAGCTAGTTGCTCCATTACTGACAATGGAATCAAATTATGAGAAGTGCTTGAGTCCAACATGCAATTATGGAGTAGGAGGTCATGTACTACTAGAGTAACATAAACAAGTGCTATGGAGGGATCTTGTTCTTTGACATGGGGTCCAAAGATGACTAGCCTTTCTACTTGGAAGTTTAAACAATCATGTGATTGGACTGAAACATATGGAAACATGAACTGGGAAAATTGGGCCTTATAGGTGGGTTGTTTCAAGAGCTTGGATAACAAGATCGAGATTTTGAATTTTTCAATATCCTTTTGAATATTAAAGATAGTAGGGCCCTTTTGTGCAGTGCTAACCTCTATCGACTCTTTTTATTTTTCATAGATGGGCCTAGAAGAGGGAGGTGACTTCTATTCTTTGAGGACTTTGGGCTTATGGAAGTTTGGATATGAGGATTCCTTATTTTTTCAAGTAATTAGATTTAAGGTCCCCTTCCCCTTGTCATTTGGCTTAGGAGGCACTTGGGAGGATGTGCCTTAGTTTTGGTGTTTTCCTCTAAACCTCTTTCTAGATGATCAAAGATTGTAGTTCCTATGTAGCTAAGCCTGCATGAAATCGGTGAACTTCTTGCAGTAATCATCAATATCACAATCATCTAGCATTGCATCAAGATCATCCCCCTCTTCTTCATACATTATGACTTCTTGTTATTCATCTAAGGAAGAGGAATACAGGTTCCCTTGAACTTCGTTGGCATCTAGTATCTACTCCTCCAGATCATCTTCTATATATAATGGAGGACGAGATACTAGATACTAGATGCCAAGAATGTGAATGAAGCTTCTACCAATGCTGCTACTACCTCTAATAAGTGAAAATTCATGGATCTAAACTACTTGCATCATAAAAGACATGTTTTTGTACTTTTTCATTAAGTGGGTGGAATGATTGTGATTTTGTGCTTATCAGGGTTTGGTTGTGCAGATGGGATGGAGAAGGAAGGAAAACGTGGGACAGGTTGGGGAGGCTAGGAGAGGTCCCTAGGGATCCTTAGCATCCATCCATAGAGGTTCCTCACATTCAGAAGCTCAGCAACCGAGTGAGTGGCCTCCTACAGGATGTGTGCAGGGGATCCTACAGGATACTCAGAGGTTTCTACAGGATAGTCCTGTAAGTCTTCTACAGGATGTTCTGTGCAATTCTACAAGATGATTGGCCGTGGAGGTTTTAGGAGATGATGGAGTGTTGGAGTGGTGTGGGAGGCTAAGTGAGATGGAGATGGACCTGATGATGGCTCAGGAGCTGGAAAATCAGATGAAGGAATAAGATGGGAAATGAGTGTAGGGAGTAGGTTGGAAGATAAAGGGCTATGTCAACGAAAGTTGAAGGAGATGGAGCTATGTGGGAAATGAGAGGTTTGGAGAGTAAATGAGTGAGACAGAGGTTAAATAGGACTTGAGGATAGATGAAGAAGAAGAAGAAGAAAATGGATTGAGAAGGAGCAACGCAAATGAAACAAATGACTTATGCATCAAAACGAGAAATTCATTAACCTATGATGATTGTGCCATGAAACCTATGAACAGAAATGGAAAACAAGAAATGAAACCTATGTGAAACAATTATGAAACTAATTATTTATAAACCCAAACATGCATCCAAACTGATATCAAGTTCTGCAAATGAGATTCAAACACTAATGATTGCATGGTGAAGCAAAGAAAGTGTTTTTGTTGGCAGCAAGGTTACATTGGTCCCAGCTCATGATTCCACTGAAGGGGAGGTGAGATCCAAAGTACTTGGTAGCCTTTTTTTCTGAATATATTCCCTGTGATTAACCTATCAAGCAAATCTGAACATTAAAAACATTTTCTAATCATCAAAAGCAACCTAAACAACAACGCATCATTTAAATCCAAATAGCAGATTTTATTATGAGAATGCAGCAAAGACACATAAATATAAACAAGGGAGGTACTGGGCGCTTGAGATGGGCCCAACCCCAAGAACTACAACCTTCCAAGAGAGATTTAGAGCTGGTGCAAAGCTGGATCCATCTTTATTAACCAAGAATGAAAAGTTACATCAAAACTGTCCACAAGGAGAGCTTGAGAAAGAGCTGAAAGCAAAACTAATCCATGGCCTACAAATCGAATTACAAACTAGCTAACTAATGGCTAAAACAAAATGACTAACTAGCTACAGAAATGACTAACCACTAGCTAACCAAAAATGAATAACTACCAGCTAACCAAAATGAGGCCCCAAGCCTTCTTATTTATACAATTTGAGGACCCAACAGTCCTCCTAAAAGTTAGGGACTTGGCTGCCCAAGACTTGTAGTTAATAGCAGTCCAACTTGACTTGCTTGGCTGCCCTTGTGCTCATTGATTTGGTGGCCTTTGAACTCCGAGCTGATGGTGGAGAATTCGAGGTAAGGACCCATAAATGAGGGGGACACCTTCCTACAAATCCTCTAGCTTGTTCTCCCACGAATTTGGCTGCCAAGTGCTCATTAAGACCTTCAATTTTGTCTCCAAGTTGACCAACAAGGCTACACAAAGCACCCATTAGACTTGTTGGCATAATGACTAAACAAATTCACTCTATTAACATAAAAATAATCAAAAACATGCAATAAACAAATGAGAATGGTGGACTAAGCCAAATTAGGAAGTTGAATGAGCCCAAATAATTGTACATTTTTGGGGCTCATCACACACATGAATAGACCACTTCAGAAGCTTGGGATGATAGGGAGGCCACCAGGGCCATCAAGGATGAGGATATGGATTAGTTGCTCAGAGGATGAGCAACACTTTCAGTAGGGGGTGATGACAAGCCCCAGAAATGGGTAATTATATGGGCTCATTTTACCTCTTAATTCGACTTAATCCACCATTCTCATTAGTTTATTTCATGTTTTTGATCATGTTTATGCTAATAGAGTGAATTGGGTTAGTCATTATGCCAAAAAGTATAATGTGTGCTTGATGCAGATTTTTGGTCAATTTTGACAAAATCAAAGGTTTAATGAGCACTTGGTAGCCAAATTCATGGAAGAACAAGGGAAAGGATTTGTAGGAGGGTTTCATTTTCATTTATGAGCCCTTACCTCGAATTCTCCATAAAAAACTCAGAGCGTAAAGCCAAGGGGTAGCCAAGCAAGTCAACTAGGACTGTTGTTATCTTCAGTTCTAAGAAGCCGAGTTCCTTGATTTTAGGAGGACTATTAGAGGTTCCCATATGTATAAATAAGAAGGCTTAGGGCCTTAGTTTTGCTAGTTATATTTTATTTAGGTTTTAGCTATTGAACAATTTTTTTTTTCGCACTTTAGTGTAGCTCTGCATTTCAACTCATTTTCGAGCTCTTGTTGTAAACAATTTTGTGACATGATTATTTTTTGAGTAATGGAGATGAATTTCACTTTGCACCAACTCTGAGCTTTCTTAGGAGGCTGTAGCTCTTGGGGTTGGGCCCAACCTAAGTTCCAGTACCTCCTTTGTGTATTTTTATGTGTTTTCCTTGCATTCATAGAATAATTTCTGTTATTTAGGTTAACATCTTGCTTTGTTAGGTTGTTTTTGATGATTAAAATAGATTTTCATGCTCCAGGTTGATTTGATAGTTTGGTAACAGAAAAGATCTAAAAAAGGGCATCAAACAATCCTTGATCTCATCTTTCCCTCCTTGGGACCATGAGCTGAGACCAAGACACATTTGCTGCCACAAAAACACTGTTTTTGCCTTCCAATGCAATTGCTGGTGTTATATTTTAGGTTGGAAGAAGTTGATATCAGTTGTATTTGCATGTTTAGATCTGTTTTTTCTTAATTTCCATAGTTATCTTGCATGATTTCCTGTCTATAAACTTCTGTTCATCATGTTTCTGGTTTTTAGGTCAGATTAGATCAAATTAGATAGATCTTTGGTTTTTCTAGTCTTTGTTTGATCAGTTTTGTAAAATAGTGTGCAGAGCACCTGTAATACATCCCTACCTACCCTTCCTCCATCATACAACCTTATCCAACCCCTAATCCAAGATTCCTTCCCTTCATTTGCCACACTTTTCCAATTTGCCTTAATTTCTACGCTCTTGTGCAACATTGCTCCCTCCATCCTCGAACAAATCCAACCACCTTCATCACTCCTTAGCTTCATTTACCAGGTCCTATACCCCTTCACATCCTTATCCATCCTTCATTTCCAGTTTCCCACCATTTTTCCACCATCAACCCTCTAAAATCATCTTTCGGTTGTTCCTATAGAACTTCTTGTAGAACCCCTGCAGACTTTCTATAGAAGTTCACGTGAGCAGTTTTTTGAGATCTGATCACTATGAAATTCTCTAAAAGGGTGCTAGGTACCCCTTAGGACCTCTTATCACCTTCCTAACCTCCTGCAAGCACCCACTCCATTTCCTTTTGCTAATCAACCTCTGCACAATCAAAAATAGTTAAAGCACATGCATAATAATTCTGCAAAATTACTCAAAAATACAAAAATATGTTTTTTCCATATTTTCCTTGAAAAGGAGCTTAGTCACATGCATTTTACATTTCCAAGATTCGATGGCATCCATTTCCATAGATTTCATCTCTTTTCTTGCGCCAGTAGAGTTAGTCGGTAAAGCTAGGGTTTGCATTTCCTTTCATCTTTCATTTTCTTTTTGCAAGTAGACTAGCCTTTTTTGAGTTATATTTCATCCATCATAGTTAAAAGCTTCTTCTAATAGCTCATATAAGTTGGCTTAAGATCCTAGCAAAGTTGTGCCAGCTGATCAAGTGAAAGCCTGCGACAAGAGCAAGTACTTGTGCATATAGCACTGTCACTTCCAAGTTTGTTACAAACAACCTGATTGATAAAAGTAAAGAAGGGAGTCCCAGGAGTTGCAGCATCATTGCTGCAATACTGGAGCCCACCACCTATGCTCTGATACCATGTAGAAATTCCCACCTGTAGATCAAACTGATATATGCAATGTACTAAAGCATAATACTTGATCTAGTTCTACAAAACATTAAGCGAAAGAATAATCAAATTCATGAGAAACATCAAGCATAAACACATATAACCGATCAAGAGAAATAATAAACCATAACACAAGATATATCACTAGGGAAAACACCAGCATAAAACCCCCATCACTGTATTATCAATCAAGTGGAAATCCTCTTCTATTTACAAAAAGAATCAGCTCAAGAACTATCTTGTACTCTCTGCAATCAAATGATGAAAATCATGGACTACCTAGGCCTCAATATATAGGCTTTAAGTTGGTCTAATCACACCTTAGGTCCAACTACATGGTAATAGAAGAAAATAGATTCCTTCCTCATGCAATGAATACTTACTAGAAATATCCAAGCATTTGATAGTACATTGTACCTCATCTAATCTCAACTGGATCTCTGTCTGAACTGTCATGCATCAGTTATCCATTTGAGAATACTCAGTTATCTAAAAATAATAGTTGTCACATGCATGCAAGCATAATCAAACTATCACTTATTCTTTTAACAACTTGTTAAAATAATTTAATTGGACTTGACTAGTTTAAACTAAGTCAACTGATTCTTTCATTATAGAACTCATGTTGGAAATAATACTGAGAGGGGGGTGAATCAGTATTAGCAAGTCAATTATTTTTCATTTCATATTCAGATTTGTATGTGCTACTTCAGTTAGTGAAACCTGCATATATACACAACTGTAGTTAAGGAAACTAGCGTATACTGTGCAGACTTATAATTTAGTTAATTCCTCAGATGTTTATCATTAATCTATGCATCATAACCATATAAACAGTAACTAGGTATAGTAAAAACAAAGCAGACAATCACAGACAAGAACACAATATATAAGGTGGAAACCCAATGCGGGTGAAAACCACCTGCTGCAAATCGTCTCTATCTTCCTTTAATAAGAAACTTCTTTTTACAATGTTTCTATATTAATGCAGTCTTATACCAGTACACAGGCTTCTACCTACAGAAGGCTACAACCTTCTCTCGTTCTCCAGTTTCTCTTGGAAGGGAGCTTCAACCCCCTTAGCTCTTGTACTAGCTAATGTGTTTACTAGTACGTAGGTGTTGACCTACAGAAGTCTACAACCTTCTCTTTTCTTCCAGGGACCATGTTTCATAAATTTTCAATCTGGATCCATCCATAACATCAATCAAACATCTACATCAACCAATCTCCTTGTACCAACCAAATTGAATCAACCAATCTTTTCTCTGAAAGTTGTAACCAGAATACTATACCAGTAACCAGAACCCAAGCTAAAACGCAAAATACTGTAGCAACAAAACAGAAGTAGCTAAAGTATATTCTATGAGATGTATGCTACTTCAATGTGACAAACCTACATGCATATGCATTCTTCCCAAGGCCAACCTGCGTATACACTGTTTTGGAATGCCAAACCGGCATGTATACGTGCCTTTGATATACTGAACCTGCGTATAGATCTGTAAAAGATGATTTAACCTTTGCAATTAATTAGACATCAGTTATACCCAGATCATTAGATTTACAGATTATGATATGCACCAATAATAGAATATCAAAACCACACAAAGATATATCTCCAAGTTTTAAGATCTTGACCCATCAATAAAACTTATCCTTCTTCAAGCGCTCAGGTTCCTCCTTGATTCAGATCCAGCTATGCACCATAACCTAATAACCAGTATTCTAGATCTTTCTCTTCCTTAGATATTCAATACTTGAGTGCCTTTTCCTAATGATCTCCTCCTCCTTTTATAGTCTTAGGCCTTACTCAATACCATGGTCCAAAACCACTTAGAATCAATGCCTTGGACCAAATACCCGGGGTCAACACTTCAGAAAAGATACCTTGGACCAATACCATGGGTCAAAATACCACATACCAAACACGATGGACCAAAACCAAGTTTTCCAATATGTATGTGCTTTTCGTTACATGAAAGTGCATGTATACGCATACACGCCTTTTGGTCTGCCACCTAGCATGTATACGTGGTTTGGTCAAGGGGAACCTGCATATACCTCTTTTCCCTTCATTCTGTGATCCTAAACTGTGATCTGTCATCTGAGTGAGTTGCCATCAAGGACAACACCTGTGTCATAGTGACAAACCTGTGTCATAATGCCAACAATCTCCCCCTTTGGACTTGATGGCAACCCCAAGTTACTCTCCCCTTTTGTCATCAAGGGCAAAGGGTTATGCTCCCCCCGAGTACATGCTGAATTATCTGATATGTTGAAGTGTGTTGATCATGCTCCCCTTGATTGTAAGTGTTAGAACCGGTCTGGTCAGCCCTCCATCAGAGATCAAAGATCTTTATGCATTTCATTTTTAGGTGTCTCGATTCATCCGTTCAGATGCATTTCGCTAGGGACATGCCATGATTTGACAGAGAAAATAATGCTACTCATTTCCCCTCATGTTGGGCCTTTGCTGGTTTAGGTCTTGGTCCAAAATCAATGAAATTCATGATAGTCAAGGTCTGGTCCTATTTCAGGACAGAGTCATTTTTTTATGGTTTGAGTCTAGAAATTCATCAATTTGGTCTTTGAAAGCTTCATCATCACCGAAAGAGACATCGACTCTTCTTCAAAACTCTGTTTTGAAGAAAATTCAAGCAAGGTCAACTATGACAAAATTTTCCAGAAATCGATAGTTGACATTTTCAGATGCAGTCATGGATGTTAAAGCCAGAGGCCCAGTCACACAATCCCCACAAAGGAATGCTGAAAATTTCATCAAGAGAGCCACAATTTCGAAGAAAAAATGGAAAAAATCGAGTGCTTTAAAAGTCAATAAAATGGTGCAAAACTCAACATTAGAAAGTGGGTATTTTAAAGAGGAAAAAAATCAAACCAGTTTATCTCAAGCCTATAAATACGTATTTTGGCCCAAAGCAAAGCCATTGTGCCATTGGAGACTTGGAAAGACATTGCAGAAGGTGGGAGAGTGAGATTGGTGAGCGTTTGAGTGAGTTGGGAGGTGATTTGGGAAGCGCGGCGTACATAGGCAGGAGCACGGCGCACTCACCGCGCGCAACGCATACATAGCCAGCCCGTTGTTGAACGAATACACAGGCGCGGTGCACTGAGAAGAGCGCATGGCACACACAGTCCAACAGCTCAAAAACAATGCAAAGCCGTCTCAAATATTTGTGAAAGCTATCAAATCATGAGGTAGGCCTTTGACACCTCTCCTCCAATCAACTTGGTCAATTTTTAGCTGTTTCTAAGACATCAAGTGAGATCCAAAACATATTGGCCATCCATGCCAATCATCCTCAAAGCGAAAGCGATAATGGGGGTTTGTAAATTTGAAGAATCCACCAAGGTTTTGTTTCCCCTCTCCTCTTCCTCTCACTCCTCATCGTCTTCACTTCCATATCCCCCACATCTACTAAGAAAACCCCTTAGAAACCTCCACTAAGACCCATCCCTTGTTTTCCAAGCAAACTGTTTCATTTGATTGAGTGTTGTGCACACACAATGTGGCATGACGCACTCAGGGTGCACGACACACTGGGATCCCGGCCACAGTGTTAACTTCACACTGGTGCAGCGCATACCCGGTGCGCGGCGCACTAGGCAAAGCGCGCGGCACACAGGCCTATGAGCCTAAAAAAGGCACCAAATCTCTCAATTTTTTGTAAATTGTCTCTCAACATTGCGAAATTGCCCATAAACCATCTCATCATTGATCCTTAAATTCAAGGAAAAATGTATCTTGGTGGGCATGACATCAAAGAAAAAATTCTATCAAGCAAACACAAAATGACGCAAAGAATGGCAAATAGCTAGGGTTTTGCTACAATAACTTAATTATCAATTATTCTCCTACCCTACCTCTGTCAGCTAATTCCTTGGGAGCATTTTCCCCTAATGGTTACCCTATCTACAGTGCAATCCTATCCCTTTGTCCCTTACTCATATAGCTAAAGAGTGCCTTAACCCTACCCCACCAAAACCACACCCCAACCACTCCAAAATCCCTGATAAATTTCCCCTCTAAACCCCTATCCCTATTTCATCATTCCCCTCCTGATACTCCCTATTTTATTGTCCCCTTGGTGGCAGATTTGCAGAGCATCTATCAGTTCAGTGGATTCAGAGGGCAACAAATAAATTCAGGGTACAAACAACAGTAACGGCATCAGAAACTTCATCAAATTATGAGGGGGAAACCCATAGTGATACAACTTCAAGAGAACAGGCTCCCCGGAGACCTAGGAGTGGCATACATGTCAGGGATGAACCAAACACCCTCACGGAGTTGTAGGCATGCGCTCTCGCTATGTCTTGTTTCCAGCACTTGACATGTTTCGAATTTTGTCAGAGGGTGGCAAATGTCAGAATTCATCATGAGTTGGCCTGCCTCTTTACACTTCACCTACATGGAGGACAGTCTATCTTGGCAGGGGTCACTTTCACATTGACAGCCAAAACCATATAAGTGGCAACAAGCATACCGAATGTTGGAGAATAGTGGCACATGAAGATGAAGGTGGAGAGGGAACTTTATGAGCCTTACATAAAATCCAGTTGTTTGAGTTAGCTCACGAGAGTTTTCCCATTCATATTTCTGAGAGATGATTATGCTCCGCTCATGATATTGATCATGAAATACTTCAGTTGTGAGGGGAGGTTTTCTCACCTTTATGCCTATCACATCAAGTTACTCATGCACTTCACAAGGGTGCGTACGATGAACCTCCCATTTTTCATTTGCGGGAACATAGAGAGGATGAGAAAATTCATACAGCACAAGACCCCTCAGCAGCAGCTCAATAGCGTATATCACTTTTCTCTTATCCAAATTTTGGTGGACCATCAGTTGGGATTACAGGGCATTGCTTGGGAGGACTTCATCTCCCGTGACTTCTTCAACGCTCCAAAGGTAGTATCAGAGGCAAAACATGAGATAAGGGGTACTTCTCATCAGCATGAGTGCCATGAGACCACTGTGGTGCCATTTTCCATCACATATCAGAGAGGCTATCCTAAAGGCACCAGGCCTTTGTTTGCAGCAGCAAAGCGAGTGTTATCTCCACCCGGGGTGGAAGGGGCCTCACTTCCTACATCAGCAATACAGGTACAGGATGTTATCACTCAGGTTGTTCCCTGCTTCCTAAAGGGAATACGGCCGAGGTAACCACTAACTAATCTTTTAGTTATAGGTCCTAGCCTACCTGCAACCAGAGAGTGCTCTCTCTTTATAGTTTAGCTTTGTTGGTGGGTGATTTTAGGCTAGTTATGGTGTACTAATTTTGTCTTAGATTTGGTTGGTTGGTCAATTCAAACAGAGTTGTGGTATAAGTTACAGAACAACTTGGGCCATTGGGCAATGGAGTTCATGACTGTGTACTGCTGAAGTATGTTTTTGAAGGAAGAGTATTGCTGCAAAGCCAGATAGGCATTTGTGGAACAATTTTTGAAGATTAGGTGATGAAATTATGAAATTAGTGAGTGAAAGGCAATTAAGAATCTTCCACTATGCTAACAGGGGAGAAAATGAAAGCATTGTTTAAGAGCAATTAAGAATTCTCAAACAATATTCACAGTGAGAGGATTAGTTTAAACATGAGCAATTAAGAATTCATATCCATGGCTAATCCTGAAGAAAACATATTTAGAAACAGAGATTGAGCATAGGGTGTATTCAAACAAATCTTAAGCTATTCTTATTCCCTATTTACTATGATGATGAAACATATGTGAACTTTTGCATACACAGAAAGACAAAAACATGGTTCAGAATAACTTATTGTTCCATCAAATGACATAGGAATTCTGCAACATAACACAGTCCTTCATTTCCACTTTCAGACAGTATAGGAACCAGGAACTCCACCAGCAATTTGTATTAGCAAAAAGTCTGAGATATGTAATGCAGCTCTTCTGAGAGAGTTTCACTACAACCGACCCTCAATACGTTCTATGAGGGGATATATATACAAAAATAGGATACAAAATATCTAGAGAGTGAGTTCTTGTGTAATAAATTACACCACCAACTCTCTTACAAAAGTAAATGAAAGAAATAATTATAGCAATTAATATTGATATGGCAGCTGTCTTTCTGTCAGACAAATTTTGACTTTTTGGATCAACAAAGTTGGCTGTAGCTGTGTCTTTAAATCTCTGTTTGTTGAGCCTGTTGTCTGAGTGCTTTGATGAGTCACTGTACTGATGCTTCCTGTGACACTTGCGTGCTTGATTCTCTCTGACCTGTACTGTGACTGAGATCTGAATTTTGACAAAAAAGGAATAATATACTTGAATCACTTGGGCAGTACTTCTAGCATTGCCTGCCACTAATCAGCTGGAGGTAGCTGATGTCTCCTTATTTTTATGAGCGTTTCATCTGCTTCAGTATATCTGTAGAAATTTGGAGGCACTTCAAACAGATGATTAATCTCATGATCAATAAAAAAAAAAATCTCTAATTTGTCATACAGAGACTGCCCAGAGGGAGGCCCTGCTTCTTCTGTGGAGCTGGTGGATGCTGTGATCTGATTTTCAACATAATTGTTGATCCTTGTGATGTATTGATCATATGACAATAGTTGTCCAGTACTAGTCACTAGGCTAGGAAATCCTCTATCTTGCAATGCTGTTATCTTTGCCCTGAAATCATCTATTTCTGCCTTCATATCCTGACATTTCCTTTCTAGAGTCTGTGTGAAATTTCTTAAGGTCAACACTTTTTTGGCTGTCGGGATAGTGTCTGTTCTACTATTTATATCCAGTGCTGTCAATTCTTCCTTAGTGTGAGTATTGAGGAAATGTATCATTTTATTAGCCTGCTCAGGCATAATTCCCAGTGTTGTTCTGGCCTTCTGTATTTCAACATGAGCTATGCCTATTAGTTCAATTTGCTCATGTATTTCCTGTATTGACCTCCATTGGTCATGGATTGATTGGCCAATTTTGGCCCATATAATCTTCTTGATTTTAGCCAGAGTTTTGCCTAGAAGCAATTCTTTTTCCAAGGCTTTCACTTTGGTTTCTAAGGCCTTTATCTCTCTTTTCTTCTCTACCACTGTCATTTTGGACTTATCATAGCTGGCCTCTAGCTTGGCCAATCTTTCTTTGGCTTCATTAATTTCTGTCACCTGAACTTCAAGTTCCTTGACATATTTCATTAAGTCCTCCATGCTCATACTTGATTCTGGTGCTACTGTTGTTTCTTCTGTTGCTTCTGTAGCTGATGTGGCTGTGGTAGGCGCTGGAATAGCAAGAGGGACTACTGCTACTTGTGTAGGAGGAGCAGGGCCAAGAGTTGTAGAAGTTTGAGGAGGTTGGGAGGTTGACTCCCCTTTCTTGTCCTGCAATGCATTTTCCAATTCTGCTTCCATTTGTAGTATTCTCTGATTCATCTTCAGAAGTAGATCCATGGTCTCATCAACTTGCTTTTCCTGTGCAAGTTCTGTTGTTTGAGGGTGAATGGTTGGAGGTAGCTTTGCCTACTTTCTAAGTGCAGCAATGTCATCCTCCTTTTTATTCATAAGGGCCTTAATACCCTTTGGATCTTTAGGATCATGTCCTAGATCAATGATTATGTCTTCCAAAGTTTTTATTCTGTTGTCCTTAGAAGTGGAAGACATCCTTTCGAAATCTAGCTATGTGTTTGTATTTTTCAGTGACTCTTTTAACTGATGGGCCAGCATGGCCCTGTCTGCAAGTGTGGCATACACCATTTCCCATGTCTGTTTGTGCAGTTCTATTTGATCCATGGGGTGTATGTCCTTGGAGAGGACTTCTAGATTTGTCTTTGTGTAGTCTGCAGCTGGTTTGGGCTTTGGAACCTTAGGCTTAAAATGAGTGAAAATCATTTTATCCTCCTTGATATCATATGCTGCCATCAATCTTTGTTGCTTGGAGGGTGTTGCCTTTAGGAATTGATCATAAAGTTGAACTCTCAAGAGTTCATTCTGTGCCTTAATATCCATAAAATCTCCTTTGATACCAGCTGGTTGCTTGCCCTGCTGCCTAGAGGAGGACACTTATGTACTTTGCTGCATAGCTTGTTCCCGCTGGAATGAACTAGTAGCAGTTTGCTGGCTGGATTCTCTTTCTCTGCTTTGGCTTTTTGCCCTTTGTTCACTGATGTGTTCTTCTTTAGCCTGAGGGTCAATCCTTTGCCTCTTGGCCTCTGGTTGCTGTTTTGACCCACTTGGAGGTGTGGGCTCCTCTCTATCTCATTTTCTGCCTCTCTCTTCATTGAGAGGAGTTTGCAAAACTGGAATTTGGGGTGCTTCAACTTGCTGCAAAGGGGCTTGTCCTTGACTTTGGTGTTTTGAAGTGCTAGGCTATTCTACCTCTGTTTCTTGTTGTACATCCATCACTTATTTTCCTTTTGTTGTGGATGTTGTTGTTGTAGATGCCTGCTAGGTGGTCTATGCAGCTGCAGCAGTGGATGTGCCTTCTTCGACTTGGATTGGTAGCTTGAATGTGACCTACTGAAAAGAATCCAAGTCAAGAGTTTTCTCTAAATATTTCACAGTTTTCTCCATTGTCTCTTCTTGAGTAAATTCCTCCACTAATGTCCCAGGCACCCATTCATCTTGGTTGGCAAAATCTTCAATTTGTGGATATGGACAATGTTTATAGGCTAACAGCTTATATTTGACTTTTCTAGCACTGATAAAGCCTTCAGGGTCATAAGGGACCCACCAGAAACTCCTTTTAAGTTTAAGCTGTTGCCCCAGTATTTGTTCAACTTCTTGCCAACCATCTTTCTTGTTCATGATGAAGGGGCCTAGATGGTCTCTGAATTTCAGATTGGCTTTCTTCTTGGCACTATGAAAGTGTTTAATATCGGAATTAATGAGTTTCCTATAGTATTCCAAGGCAAACAATCTCATGGGCACATATCTTGGGAGCCTGTAAGGACAAAGCTCACAACCATAGATCCTGATGACTGTGTGATTTTGGTATAAATACCAATCACCTATTTTGTAATTCTTGGATAGCTGTAATATTTTCTGCATATCATTTGACAATCTGGCAGGAGGAGTTCTTTTCAAGAGGCATGTGACTGGATAGACAAATTGATCAATGAATTCACAGTAGGAATAGGGAGAGTTTTGGACTTGATGGAAAACTGAAGACCAGAAGATGACAGACCTCCTCTCACCCTGTGAATCCAGCTTCTTGATAGGGCATTGGAAGCATTCTGTCTAATAGTACATGAACAGGTGATAGATGTATGATGAATACTTAAATATTGCTTCCCTATTCAACCTTAGCAGTTGGTCATGTATTTTGTTGGCAATAAACATGGCATAGCTGTATTTTATAGCAGGGGGCTTCCCAAGGCTATATGCAGATAACAGGACCAACACAGTTTCATCAATATGTTCATTTGTAGAGAAACCCAACATAGAGGATATCATTTCCACAAGCAGCTTGCCTACCTCATTGAAATTTGCATATGGGAAAGGAGGTGGCCCAGTAGGTTGGCGGTCTGCTCTCATGAAAGTTTTGGCAACTACAACAATCTCAATGCTAGAGATCTTGGAGCCTTCATTCAGCAGGTGCTTTATGGAAAAAGGGTAGAGTAGTTGGGTTTGCTTGAAGTTGAGCATCTGATTAATGGAATTAGGAGTAATGTAAAAGAGTATGCTCCCATATGGAGACTTAACCGCTCTGAGTTTTTGGTCATAATTCTCAGCACAGAGGTGAATGATTTCAGGAAAGATATTCACAGAAGATAAGAAGTAGATGGGGAGATTTGACTCCCATATGCCATACATGTCACTTTTGTTTAAGTGGCTATTCCTCAATTGGTAGAAGGTCTGCAAGTGGTTCCTCTCTCCCATAAAATCTTGAATGAGGAAATCATTGTCCACTAGAGGCATTGCTTCAAGCTCCTTGCTGGGTGTATTAATAGGAGCAACTTCTAGAGCTGATGGAGTGGCCATGTTTAAACCTTCCTGGATTAGTACTTGAACTTAGGATTAGTGGAAAGGCTGAAGACTGCCCACTGAATTTGTACTTGGGAGTGAGTATTTTTCAGAGTTCAAAAGACTTTTCACAGGGTTGATGAACTGTGGGGCACTCTGTGGACAAACCAGAATGTTTTGAGCTAAGTAGCTGGGGTTTTGCAGAGGGAATTCTTGTAAGGGATCAATGCACACTTGTATGCACTTCAGTTGGCAGGCTCAAGATTTATAACCACTTTTTCACAGTGAATTATGCAGGAGGGCGTGGGTTTTTCGAGTTTCGTTGGTGCAAGGACTTTTCCAGGATTTTAGGCAATTTTAAGTAGATAATTCAACTGTGAGGAGCTTGCAGAGATTTTTTGTAGGAAATTAGGAGAAAAATGGCATAAACAGGGGTGAAATAGGTCGGCTGCGGGAAAATACCTGGTTTTTGCAGCTCCGAGGGCGTTGAATTGGTACAATGGCAAGCAATCAACTTGAATTCAGCAGGTGGTGGCAGCTCGAACGGTTAAATTGTGAGTTTGGCAGCAATTCGTCGTAAAAGCATGCACCTCTCTGAAATGAGTGGTGAAAATGACATAAGAACGGCTCTTTCGCGTGGTTTTATGCAAAATTAGGCCCTTTTCGCACTTTTCGGTGATGACGTCATCGGTGGGTCCCGGGCATGGCCGGGTGACGTGGCGGTTGACGTGGGTGACCATGTGGCGGTGACACGGTGGTGGGGCATGGACACGGATGGATGACATGGAGGCAACGTGGAGCGGTGGCGGGGAACGCGGGCGCTGACGTCATGGTGACGTGAGTATGACGTCACCGGGGGGGGCAGGCGGTTTCTGATTTCCCCGGAGCACCCTTGAGTGATAAGTGGTAAGAGGGGGGAGGGCTTCGAACAACCCGGGAGGTCAACGCGTGGTGGGGGTACGGCGGTGAAACTGCCAATCCCCCAGATGCTAAATTTCCGCCCCTTCTCCTGTGATATTGACCGCCCACCTTTAGATCTGTGGGGCCGACGATCGGATGGTTGGCGGTGGATGCGATGCAACGACGGTTTAAGGTTACAGGACCTGCGCCATTTAAATAATAAGTTAAATAAAATGCGAGCGGGGTGGGTTTTGACTTAGGATTAGCGGGTATAATGTATGCCCCTGTTTATAAATGTTTAAGTAAATAACATTATAAACCAAAACATTAGCGCGGAAGGGGTAAGAGGGGTTTATGAAGGCGGGAACTATAGATTTTAATTTTTAACCAAATTTTTTTGATTAAAACCCATAGTCTAGGGTGGTGTTACAGGACCCGCGCCATTTAAATAATAAGTTAAATAAAATGCGAGCGGGGTGGGTTTTGACTTAGGATTAGCGGGTATAATGTATGCCCCTGTTTATAAATGTTTAAGTAAATAACATTATAAACCAAAACATTAGCGCGGAAGGGGTAAGAGGGGTTTATGAAGGCGGGAACTATAGATTTTAATTTTTAACCAAATTTTTTTGATTAAAACCCATAGTCTAGGGTGGTGAAGGAGGGTTAATATTAGTCCTTGATGGATTAATATTCCCCAAGACATGACTATATAGCTATATTGCTAGGGGAGGGTATTTACATAGATTTTTTGGGATTTTTATATAGTTTTTGTGGAATTAGGAAAGGGGAATGCTTAGGGAGCTAAATAATACATTAGTTGTTAATATGACATTGTGAGGTGAATATGTAGGGGTAAATTCTAAGCTTTAAGAGGTAAAACTTAGGAATACAAGATGAGTGGATTTGTGAGTAATGATTTTTACACAAGAAATGTGGCTTTTTTTCCTTGAATAAACTTCATGGTTTGACCTAGTACTTTGTCATGGAATGAAGTGAAACAAGACTCTTGGGCAGATCCCAAGGTCCTTGGGGAATGTTAATAAATGATGTTTGGGGAAAAGGGGGAAATTAGACATGCTTCCATTGTTATGTCATCAAACCTCTGCCATGGTGCCAATACCCTGAATGGGATGAGTCCTTCTCTTTATAAGCCAAATGGTGATGCCCCCCTCACTTCTGCAACCTTACACTACTTACCCAACCTAACAATCCTAAAATTTTTTCTTCACTTGAATTGGGTGCACTTGAATTAGCAAACCCTGATTGTCCTCTTTTTCTTTTGACTGCCCTCCTATCTAAATCTGCCCTTATTTCTTCCAAGGACCCAGATTAAGCAGTTGGGCTCCTTCATTTATCTACCTAGTTAGTCATCTGCCAAGCTTGAGCTGTTTGGGCAGGAATCATTCTCTATTCTACAACAAGCAACTTAAACATGGCATGGTCCAGCTTAGAATGTTGGGCCATCCATCAAGTATGATTAGTAGTAGTATTTGCAGACTGTGAAACTGCCAAAAGATAGTAGTGGCATTTTGACTGGCCACTTTCCTGGTCTTTAATTTGGGGTTCATTTTCACCATTCTTTTGACCAATTGATTTTCTTGCCTTTTGATTATTCTTTTAAGGCATACCCTCTTTTCATTTTTTAGTTTTCCTAGTATGTATACAAAATATGGAACCTTTGCAGCCTGCAATGATGAACATATTTATCCCTTCCACTGTCAATCATGAAAGATGAAACCTATTGGTATAGGAACCTAACACAGGACAAGGGCAAGAAGCCCAAGCATGAGGAGGGGCCTTCAGGTGTGCCACCGGGTGAACGAAAGACCAGACTCATTATCCTTCGTGATGATGATGATACAGATACACGTCCACAAAGTGCACAGCTGAAAGAGATCTTCTAGGAGCAAGAGACAGAGATTCACTCCTTGACGCTCAAGTTGGAAATGGCCAAATGGAACATCAGGTATTTGGAGCAGAGAAACAAATAGTTGGAAGACCAGCATGTGATCGTGGAGCTGTAGAACATCCATGAGGATCGCCTAACTGCCCAGCAGAGGAGGATTAAATTCACTTCATTGGAGCAAAAGGTTATGGATGATCGTGAGTTTTTTCTTGAGAGAGACAACAAGAACTTGGACAACATGTTGAACAAGGCCGAGAAAGACAACACACTGCTGAGACACATGGCTCATCATTACAGGGCACAAAACTTGAGTTTGAGAGCCCGAATAAGGAGTTTGAAAGCAAAACTGAGGAAAGCCACAAAAAGGGCAAGAAGGGCAAAAGAGAAAGATAGGCTCAGGATCTTGGTTGAGGCCTCCTTAACTCAACAAAGCACCCCATAGAGAACTTCCAGCCCAAATATCAAAAAATTTGGGCAAATTTTGGTGATAGGGAAATGTTTTGGGCGAAAAATAGGGATTTTCTCCCTGTGCGTCGCGCACCTTGCATGACGCTAAAATTCTAGCACTCCAATCGAGAAAAGGTTTTCATTTTTGGATTCAGCATTGAAAAATACATCTACTGGTGTCTGGGCTAGAAATTTTGATAAGTTTTGGGTCTCCTAAAGGTCAAAAATTAGTCTTGGGAGAATGAAAATTTGGAGTGGCAAATGAGCTTCAAATTCAGAAATTCTAGTGGGGTTAGAAAGTAGACAAGCCAAACTCTCCAACAAGCCCACTTGGGCACATTTTGGATGTCACCTGGAAGTGCCCCAAAACAGGCCGAAAAATAGCGCGATGCACAGAGAAAAGCGCGTGACGCACAGAGGAAAGTTTGCCCAGTTTTCTCCCGTTTCGTGAAATTTTGGGTCATGACTTCTCCAAGTGGTCCCGGTCATCCACTCTTTGGTTTTTTGGCACCAAAGGTGGCTTTTAAAGAGTTTTCTCTTGAGGTGGGCATCTATCCAAGTGGCGAAGAATGCAAAGGGTCACCACATGCCAAATGTCATGCTTGAGAGCGCTGCACCTATAGCTGATGGTTGGCTCTCCAGTTCCATTTTGAAATTTTTTGAGTAACTTCCCAACCCTTGGGCATTCCATCTCTTCTCCCCACATTCTATATATTGTATACATTTTATTTGCAAAGGGTTGGCTGGTTTGTAACTTCTGGGAGACTGTGGGAAAGAAACTTTGTTTCTGCACTATATATTTTTACAGAGAATTAATGAAAGGCAGCGGCTCTATTTCATGCGATTCATGTGGTTGCGAGTATAGAAAATGTGTCTTCTTATGTTTCATATGTATCTTGTTATGTTTCATATTATCTTTCATATTCATTTCCGGTGAAATTTTTCGAATGAGATTAGGTAGAATTCAATTTTATTGCTCTACCTGTGGGAAAATTTCATGTTAGTGTTCATTCTTCTGTTGAAAAGGATTCATGTGGTCCATTCCCTTTTCACCCTCTTAATCAAATCTCTCCATTCCCCCATATCTTAAAATAAATTTCTATGCTTTCTACCTACCTTGCCTCATGAAATAATATGTTCCTTTATGTTAAGTTCTATGTTCATTGAGGTCCAGTGGTCCCATAACATCCCAGAAACACAGTCATTCATAAAAATCACTTCTTGTTTCCATATTCACTTACTAGCCTAAGATAAATATTACATTGTAAGTCATCTTAGGCCATTTCATTTATCTATTCATTGAGCGTGACTCAGAGAGAGCCATCTCGTGTTCTGGTAGGGCTAGCTACCAGACTGAGAGTGGTTTGTGGTTACCCTGAATTTTGCCTTCTTTCAGCCTGAGGCGGATTTAGGTGATAACAGTAAGCAAGGTCTGCAAAAAGATGTTCTACAAGAAGAACATGACTCTATACATCATAAATGACCTTGCTATCACCAAAGACTCATACATACATCCATCTCCCAACCAAGTGGGGATATAACAAGATTAACTCATCCACTCAACCAAGTGGGGATACACCAAAAGTTTATACATGATAAAACAAGAACATTGCATCATTCATCCCAGGCATAGTGGGGAAACCAAAATAGGTCGTTACATGACCTTGACAATAAAATATATACATGACATAGAGATGAAATATCTAAAAAAAGATTATGATAGTCACTAACAACTATTATCTACAGCATCTGTCAGTCACCATTAACCATGATCTCCCTCTACACTTGTTCCACTTGAATCAAGAAAACTGTGAAATTGTACCAAGATCTTCTAAGATAATGCCAACAATGCATTTAGAGGTATATGATCCCCCTGAATCTGTGTCGGATGGTCTCTGACAGACCTATATCAAACTCTGTTCATCCTGAGTCTGGCCCATTGATTTTCTTCAAGCCAACATATACACGATTGTACCCACAGAAATCAACATATGTTCATGGATACACTTCATGAAACTCGCGTACAACCACTTTGATGTAAAACAGATAAATTTCAACAGTGAGATGATGCATCAACTACTCTTAGCTTCTATCTAAGGTATTCAAATGTCTCTCTATTCAATGGTTTGGAGAATATATCAACAACCTATTCTTTGGATGGAACATACTCCAATTTGACCTTTTCTTTAAGCACTTGTTCCCGGAGAAAATGATATTTGATAGGTATGTGCTTGGTCTTTGAATGCATGACTATGTTATTTGAAATATTGATTGCACTTGTACTGTCACATAGAATGGAGATGGGTGGAGTACATGTGATATGAATGTCTTGCAAAGTTTGCATCATCCAAAGAAGTTGTGTGCAACAAGATGTAGTAGCCACATATTCTGCTTCAGTTGTAGATAATGCAATTGAAATTTGTTTCTTGCTGAACCAAGATACTAACCTAGAACCCATATAGAATGCATCACCACTTGTTCTCTTTCTGTCATCCATGCTTCTTGCCCAATCTGCATTTGTATATGCTTGAAGGGTAAGATCTGTATTCCTAGGATACCATAACCCAAAGTTCTGAGTTCCTTGAAGATATTTGAATATCCTTTTGATTGCCTGAAGGTGTGATTCCTTTGGATTTGCTTGGAATCTTCCAGCTATTCCTACTGCATGCATGATGTCTGGTCGTGTACCTATTAGATAGAGTAGACTATCAATCATGGATCTGTAGGTTGGTTGATGTAATGCTGTTGATTCATCATTTACGCTAAGGCTGCATCCTGTTACCATAGGGGTACATATTGGTTTAGAGTCTTCCATGCCATATTTTTTCAATATCTGCTTGAGATACTTGGTTTGTGATAGAAAAATACCATCTTTATGTTGTTGAACTTGTAAACCAAGAAAATATGTGAGTTCACCAAGCAGGGACATTTCAAATTCTTTATGCATTACCAAGGCAAAATTTTGACTCATGGCTTCTTCATTGCTACCAAAAATAATATCATCAACATATACAACAAGTATTGGCAATTTATCATTGTCAATTTTCATATATAGCTTGCTATTAGTTGATCCTTTTAAAAAACCTTGTTGATGAAGGTATTTGTCAAGATGATAATACCAGACCCTTAGAGCTTGTTTTAGACCATAGAGAGCTTTTCTGAGCCTTCATACAAGTTCTGGATCATTTCCAAGGATGAATCCATCTGGTTGCTCAATATATACTTCTTCTTCTAAATCTCCATTAAGAAAGGCATATTTTACATCCATTTGATATACTTTGAAGTTTTGAAAGCTAGAAAGAGCAAGAAACATTCTTATGGCTTCAATTCTAGCAACAGGCACAAAAGTTTCTTCAAACTCTATACCTTCTTGTTGAGCATATCCTTTATAAACAAGTCTAGCCTTGTTTCTAATAACTTCTCCATTCTCATTCAGCTTGTTTTTGAATATCCATTTGGTTCCAATGATATTCTTATCATGAGGTCTAGGAACTAATTCCCAAGTATTATTCTTTTCAATTTGCTCAAGCTCTTCATTCATGGCCTTGACCCAACATTCATCTTTACATGCTTCATGTACATTTTGTGGTTCGATGGAGGAAAGCAATGCTAGATAGCTTGAAGCTTCTGTAATAGTTCTTCTTGTCTACACACCTACCTCTTTTTGCCCCAAAATTGAGTCTCTGGATGATTCTTTTGAACGTACTTGGATGGAGTCTTTTCTTCTTCCATTCTCTTTTCTTCCGGTGCTTCATTGATTTCTTCTTCAGGATAGTCCTCATCTTCTTCATGCTCTTCGGTTTTTACCTACTTTAGATTTTTGCTTGCTTCATAAACCAAAACATCAATGCTTTCAACAATTTTCCCAAGTCTTTTATTATAGCACTTATATCCTTTACTTCGGGAAGAGTAACCAAGGAGAATGCCTTCATCTGCTCTAGGTTCAAACTTGCCAAGTTTTTCATCAGTCCTTTTGATGTAACATTTGCTTCCAAAAATTTTGAAATATTTCATAGTAGGAGTCTTTCCATTCCAATGTTCATGAGGAGTTTGAGTGTTGTTTACCCAAATGTTTGTTTTGTTGAGGATAGTGATGGTAGCGAATGCAGCTTCACCCCAGAAGGTTGCAGGAGTTCTAGATTCATCTAGCATAGCACAAGCCATTTGTTGAACCATTCTGTTCATTCTTTCTACCACTCCATTTTTCTAAGGAGTCCTTGCAATGGAGAATTCCCTTCTTATTCCATGTTCTTCACAAAAAAAAGAATTCATCTGAGGTAAATTCCCCTCCTTGATCAGATCTGAGACATTTGATTTTATGATCTGATTTATTCTCAACCAAACCTTTGAAGGATTTGAATTTTTCAAATGCTTCATTTTTATGCTTTAGAAGTCCTATCCAACACATTCTAGAAAAATCATCAATGAACAATATAAAGTACTCTTCTCCATGAGGTGAATTTTTCCTTGAAGGACCACATAAATAAGTATGAACAAGTTCAAGAGGCTTACTAGTTGATCCTTCCTTTTTAGGGAAATGTGCCCTGGTTTTCTTACCAAATTCACATGATTTGCATATTGTATGATATGGAATGAGGATATCAGGAAGATCACGAACAACTTGATATTTGCATGCTTTCCTTATTTGAGGGAAGCTTAAATGCCCCAATATTCTGTTCCATAGCCAATGTTCATCAATTTTGCTTAGATAGCACTGTTGTTGTCCTCCCTTGAGTATGTATAAGTTATTTGGAGTTCTTATACCTTTGATCACGATCTCACTTGTGTCAAGCTCATGAACAACACATCCATTTGATTGAAATACTACTTCATTTCCTTGATCACACATTTGACTTACACTCAAAAGATTATGCTTTAGACCATCAACATACATAATAGTTCTAGCTTTGACCTTTTCTTTTAAGAGAACAAAACCTTTACCTTCTATCATAGTAGGAGTGTCATTACCAAATGAGACCTTCTTTTCTTTCTCTAATGCATTATATGATTAAAGTTTTTTGAGCATCCACTGTCGATGTACCATTAATTTTCTTGTTCTTCAGCATACAAAGCTATACCACATCTTTCTGTTTGTGGTTCTCTCTTTCTCCATGTTTTGGGACCCAATGAAGTCTGCTCCTTCTAAGATGTTTGCCGAAAATTACTCCTGCATTCAGAATC
This sequence comes from Pinus taeda, assembly GCA_000404065.3. Taxonomy (NCBI): domain Eukaryota; kingdom Viridiplantae; phylum Streptophyta; class Pinopsida; order Pinales; family Pinaceae; genus Pinus; species Pinus taeda. The sequence goes on from APFE030529680.1 coordinate 25,490, forward strand.
TTTCTGACCAAAGTTGTTACATATAGAGCATTCTATTTTATTTTCAAGAGCAGAGAAGTTATTGTAGGTCCTTTTCATGATCCCAACCACATTCCTTTAATTTCGTGCTTCTCTAGTCATGATGGTCTTGTAAGAAACACATTGAGCAACTTTGTGTCCAAAGTTATGACATGAGAAACATTGTCCATTAAAGAAATTCCTACAAATATTGAACCTACTAACCTAGTGATTGTAGTTTCCATTGGCATTCATTCTTGAAGCAAATTGAGTATGATTTACCTAAGGTTGGTTGTAGCTTATGTTCATCCTCGAAGTAGGTTGGACTTGATTTACCTGGTGATCTGCTTTATGCCTTTGCTGATGATTATCGAGCTGTTCACTTCCTTACTGTTGACACATTTTGTGCTTGAGATGCTTCTTAGTATATCCAAGACCTGTTTTTATCTGAGGAGAACATTGCACTTTGATAATTTCATCTAAATTTTTTGATCCTTTCACAAATTTGAGATTGAGAGATTTTTTTTTCTCAATATCTTTTCTTAGACCCACAATTTCACATTCTAATTTTTCATTATATTTTTCTCTTTCAGCAAGTTAGAATGTCAGAGTATCTATAATCATATTCTTTTCTTCTAAACAAACTTTAAGTTTAGAAATTTCTTAATAAAGACCAACTTCATCTAAAGAATCCAAGAGATCATCATCTTCAAAAGCCATCAGAAGTCTATAGTTATCACTATTTTCATCTTCATCACTATTTGATAGACCATTGCTATCTTCATGCATATAGTAACTCTTCTTACTTACACTTTGTTTTCTATTCCATTTTGTTGGTTCTTTATATTTATCATACTTGTCTTTATGAGGACATTTGGCATCATAATGACCGACTCTTCCACAAGCAAAACATTTGAAAGGTAGTTTACCTCTGAATCTTCCAGAACCCCATTGAAGGTTTTTGACGAAGTTTACTTATTGCTCTCCTTTTGAAATATTGCCTGATTCTTCTTTTCCTATAGCTCTGAATGTAGCTTCTCTCATAACTGATGGACCTCCTTTTCTCATTTCAAAATCAGTTACTATTCTATGCAGCTGTGTTATAGTAATAGTCTGAAGATCTGGCTTTTCTTCTATGTCAAACACATTTGATTCAAACTTCGTAGACAAGGATCTTAAAATCTTTTCAACCAAAGTAACTTCTTTTATCTCTTCACCCAAATTCTTCATGCAATTAACAATCTCATCTACTCGTAAGAAGTAATTAGTTATAATTTCATCATTGTGCATTTTGAGAGTTTCATATTGTATTCTGAGAGTTTGTAGTTTTACACGTTATACCTGAGAATCTTCGTCATAGCTTAGAATGATCTTGTTCCATATTTCCTTGGCAGATTTGAGCTACATAACTTTGACAAATTCTGATTGTGACAGACTCCCCAATAATATATTGACAGCCTTAGCATTGGTTTCATATTGCTTTTTACTTGCTGCATATGTAGGAATAGCTGAGGGAAAGGTATATCCTCCTTCTATGATCTCCCAAACATCTGTTCCTTTAGACTAAATATATGCCATGATTCTTACCTTCCAATAGACGAAGTTGCTCCCATCAAAGATTGGAGGTCTGATAGATCCTTCTTTCTCTTGGTTACTCATGATGATGGATCTTCCTTCAAGTGATCAAGCTTCTTCTGAAGGACCTACTCTGATACCAATTGTTGGAAATGATACTGAGAGGGGGGATGAATCAGTATTAGCAAGTCAATTATTTTTCATTTCGCAATCAAATTTGTATATGCTACTTCAGTTAGTGAAACCTGTGTATATATGCAACTGTAGTTAAGAAAACTAGTGTATACCCTGCAGACTTATAGTTTAGTTAATTCTTTAGATGTTGATCATTAATTTGTGCATCAGAACCATATAAAGAGTAACCAGGTACAGTAAAAACAGACCAGACAATCACACACAAGAACACAAGATATAAGGTGGAAACCCAATGTGGGTGAAAACCACCTGCTGTAATTCGTCTATATCTTCTTTTAATAAGAAACTTCTTTTTACAATGTTTTTGTACTAGTGCAGTCTTATACCAGTACGTGGGCTTCGACCTACAGAAGGATACAACATTCTCTCATTCTCCAGTTTATCTTGGAAGGGAGATTCAACCCCCTTAGCTCTTGAACTAGCTGTTGTGTTTACTAGTGCGTAGGTGCTGACCTACAGAAGGCTACAACCTTCTCTTTTCTTCCAGGGACCACGTTTCATAAATTTTCATACTGGATCCATCAATAACATCAATCAAAAATTTGCATCAACCAATCTCCTTGTACCACCAAACTGAATCAACCAATCTTTTCTCTGAAAGCTGTAACCAGAATATTGTATTAGTAACTAGAACCCAAGCCAGAACCCAAAATATTGCAGCAGCAAAATAGAAGTAGCTAAAGCATATTCTATGAGATGTACGCTACTTCAATGTCCCAAACCTGCATGCATACACATTTTTCCCAAGGCCAACCTGTGTATATACTATTTTGGAATGATGAACCAACATGTATACATGCCTTTGATATACTGAACCTATGTACAGATCTATAAAAGATGATTTAACCTTTGCAATTAATCAGACATCAGTTATACCCAAATCATTAGATTTACAGATTACGATATGCGCCAATAATAAAAGATAAAAACCACACAAAGATATATCTCTTCAAGTTTTAAAATCTGGACCCATCAATAGAACTTATCCTTCTTCAAGCACTCAGGTTCCTCCTTGATTCAGATCCAGCTATGCAGCATAACCCAATAACCAGTATTCTAGATCCTGCTCTTCCTTAGATATTCAATACTTGAGTGCCTTTGCCTAATGATCTCCTCCTCCTTTTATAGTCTTAGGCCTTACTCAATACGATGGTCCAAAACCACTTAGAATCAATACCTTGGACCAAATACCTGGGGTCAACACTTTGACAAAATACCTTGGACCAATACCATGGGTCAAAATACCACTAACCAAATACCACGGATCAAAACCAAGTTTTCCAATATGTATGCGCTTTTCCTTTTGTGAAAGTGCGTGTTTATGCATACATGCCTTTTGGTCTGCAACCCAGCGTGTATACTCGGTTTGGTCAAGGGGAACCTGTGTATACCTCTTTTTCCTTCATTCTGTGATCTTGAACTGTGATCTATCATCTGAGTGAGTTGCCATCAAGGACAACACCTGTGTCATAGCGCCAAACCTGTGTCATAATGCCAACAACTCATACTTAATTCCTCAATCAGTGGAGAGAATCAAGGATAAATCCTCAATTAGTGGGACAACTAATTGCATGTTCTCACAAAGACTTCAAGTTTAATTTTCCATAACTAATTAACTCATGGAGATTAATTAATTAATATTTTAAACTGCTTTTAAGACCAAATTCGTTTTTACTTCCTATAGTTAGACCAGGGACTGCTAAAAATAGGAAGGGACCCAGAAATGCTATTTTTAGAAGATTCTATTTTTAGCAATTTCACCTCTCACCCAAGTTGGCCAAAATGCTCATTGGCCAAACTGCTATTTTTAGAAGTGCTATTTTTAGCAGTTCTATTTTTAGCACTTTCCAAATTTAGCATTTCTTGTTGCACACTTTTCAATATCAACTCTTGAAATTCCATGCTAAATAATCTCTTTAGCCTTATCATTAAATTCATATTTAACACCATACTCTACTCACAACAAAATATTTTCACCAAGAGATAGAAAATGCATTTCTAATTCCACCTTCCATGTTTCAAATTTTCCTCTGTGAATATATGGAACACCTTGTTGTTCAATTTTGAAAAAAATGCAAAAATGCTGCCAAAACTCCCCATATCTTCTCTCCAATAATCAAGATGCAATCAAGAGCCCTACTCTAATACAAATTCTTGGAAATTGGATCACTACTGAGAGGGGCGCTGAATCAGTAGTGGATGCATTTATAAAATTTTCTTCAATCAATTAAACCTTTAAACCATGCATAAATAGAAGCACGTAAGAAAACACTAGAGCATCAAACATAAACATAAAAATATGAAAACAATCTACACAAAGGACACAAGTATTTTTGGTGGAAAACCCCATCCAGGTCAAAAACCAACCTTGTTTCTATTGCACTGCTCAAAATATTGTATTACATTAAGAAAATTCATTACATAGATATTTTGTCGGTTATTATTAGTAGGAAGTATCTTTCTCACACAACTCTATAGACACCCATCCACTAGAAGCCACCATGACCAACGAGCCTTGCCCAACACTCATTAGACTCTCCAACCACTATTGGATTAAGATATCTACTCCCTATACTAATTTTGTGGAAGTCAGCAAACTACACTCCTCTATGTGGTTCACATTCTAGAATTTTTCAAACTAGAATTGTATATCTATTCAACATGAACACCACAATGATAATCTCTTCAAAGCACACAACAAAAACTCCAATACAATACCACTAGCTACAATACAACGTCAATCAATATATCAATCACTCCATAATTAAATAATCTGATAAAACATTCAGAAAAAATCTTGACTACAATAGATAAATATGTTTATAAACAAATGTTGCACAAACACAATAAAATTAAGAATACCTAGGCTACTACTAATCACCAGGAAGATCTGCAACAAATCTATACTTCATCTCCTCGCTCTTTGCACAAAATATTTTATGAAAAATGCTTCTCCTACCTGCTGCAACACCTGTAAACTCCAAAAAAGTTTGCATCAAAACCCTCACAGCTTACACCAAATCCTCCTCACTCACACTCACTCAACCTAAAACAAAACAAACCATACTATCATTGATATTTCTCCAATATATAGATGAACTAAGGTGATTAAATCAATAATTACAAAGAACTACTAAGCTCAGAAAAACTCTAATCATATGCTTGATTTGATCTAGTTTCATCTCCTTGAAAAAATTTTGCCACTAACTCCACGTTGTGAAGGATATTTTCAATGTTAATCACTTTCAAGAAGCACCCTGATATTTTTTTACCTTTACATGAAAAGTTCTAAATAAGGAAAGTCGAAAAAACACATAAACACCTAATGTGCACGAGGAATTTTGAAGAAATTATTGTGAAGAGGCTTATACACATGCAAAACAGAGCCAAATCTCAGCTTGATGGCTTCTAGTTGCATGCATAGGCCTTCCTCCCAGTGGTCAGAAGCCTCTAGCCACACATATAGGCCTTCCTTAGAGTGGCCAGTGCAAAGTATAGGAGAAGACATAAGGTCTTCACGCCATAGATTCTCCCAGTTTCATCCATTCCTTCATCAACATTTGTACACCCTTCAAAACAATAGTGACAAGATCTATAATTGATAATATAAGCCAAGAACCTCTGCAACAAGTCAGGGACATGGTGACCTAGTCTTCTAAGCTCCTCAATAGGAAAAACACCTCTAACACCTGCACCAACATCAACAACTTTTCCAACTACTTCCAGCACTTGAAGAAACATCATCAAACCATCATCAACATTTTCAACTAACTCTAGGATGACTCTACTCAACCTCTAGTTCCTGCACTAGGACATAACCATGTTGACATCAATGCCAACTAGAAGCCAACAAGCAGATCAAATCATTGCTACAACCAATGAACAATCATGCCAACAACACTCATCACAAGCATAAGAAGGACCACCACCATCAGGTTGACCTAAAGCATATGATGTACATTTCCAAGACCTTGTTGACATCAATTCCTACACTACAATGTCAACACCTATGGTTTTTCAAAGCCCTGTAATATATACCACAAGAAATGCATCCCAATACTCTAGTTATATTTGGATCTTATAAGAATGTAATGCTACCTAATTTCAAGTATGTAATGAAGTTTTCTCACATTAATATATTAGAGAAAAATATGAGAAGGGAAAAAGAGATGAAGGAAGATATGTTGGAGAGTAATGCTAATCTCAAAATAATTTTAGGCAAAGTCCAAAGGGAAATGTATTCCTTAAAGACATTAAAACAAAATATACTAGCATCAATCTAGAATACTCAAAATCATTAGGGGAGTTTTCAGGTTTAAAATGGGCCTCGTAAGGAAATTATAAAATAATAGTGGAAATAATAAAATAATATTAGATTACATCATCAAATTTTAGAGGGAAAAAAACTATTTTTTTCCACTTTTATTTTCAACTTTTCTCCAAATTGGTTTACTAAAATTTCAAGCACAAAATCTCATTGGATGCAAAATTTGATTCCTCATCCAAGGAGTACCCATGTTGAATGCTTTTGATAGACCCTTCTGCATGAAAAATGAGAAATACATGAAAATGTGATTGTAATCATGTTTTTCATGTATTTCTCATTTTTCATGTAGCAGAATCTATCAAAAGTATGCAACATGGGTACTCTTTTGATGAGGAATTAAATTTTTCATCCAACAAGTACTCCCACTCAAAATTTGGGTAAAAACTTAAGGATATAATTTGAAAATATGAGTTGAAAAAGTATTTTTATTATTTTATTATTTTTTAATCTTTTTACCTTTTTATTCCAAAAATGATGAATCTTCCCCCATGGTTGAAATCATCATATTGAATCCAGTTGGTTCTTATAATGTTTATTTTGGTTGTACATTTTTCCTAGGAGGCCCATTTTAGACATCAAAATTCCCCTAATGAAAATGATCATAAGAGGAATTTTTCAACTAAATCTGCAAGGATTTGTTGCTCCCTGATCTTGTGTCCAAATCTGATCACCAAACATAGAAGAATAGAACCAATGGAGCAATAAGATAATCCCAATCCCAAATGCCTAATCATGCAATAAGCAATCAGATCTACGCTATAAATATAATAGATCACACATGGAATCCTCACATGTCAGGAAAGGGTTTTAAGTTCCATGAATATCTTGCACTCCACACGAGTGATCCAACACATCTGCAATAGATCTTTATCCCTACACACAATCAAGACTAAACAAAGAAAACAAGTGATATTCCTCATAAGATCATTAAATAAAACAATAGATACAATCATATAACATGCTGAACACAAATTCATGTAAGGAAGGGAGCATAGTTTTGCATTAATTATGAAAGGAAACAATATAATGCTAAAATTTCACCTCCAATCCTCTTCTCCACAATATGACATATTTTCCCCACTATATCCATGAAATGAGCATGAATAGTAGTAGACTAATGGAAAAATACCTCATAAGCTATAGAAACATAATCTCAAGACCTGAGTCTCAATACTAACTCTCCAAAAGCTAGCTGACCCTCTCAGATGGTCTAGTATAAATAGGAAGAAGAGAGGTCCTGAGAGGATGTATCTGGATGCACAAGACAAAGAGAAGTCATAGAAACTTCTAATATATAAGCCTTGGCCATCTCGAATAGATGAGAAATCAAACTGATCTCCTAGAGACTAAGGTACTCTAGAAGAGATCCCTAGTCATTGGCATTGAAAGGGGAAAAGTCCCTAGTTGCTCTCATAAAGGAGGCCTGAGAGTGACCGGGAGCCTGTGGTCACTCCCATAGGATGTTGTGCCAACGCTTTTGGGTCAAACGGGAATAAAATCAATCACAAGTCTAGAAACAAAATAGTGAGACTCAAGTACTAAGGGTCACTAACCTAGAGGGGTAAAATAGGTTGATAACATGCATCAACAAATTTTCCAACTACTTCCAACACCTGAAGTAACATCATCAAACCATCATCAAAATTTGAAACTAACTCCAGGAAAAATCTACTCAACCTCTAGTTCCCGCACTAAGACATAACCATGTTGACATCAGGGCCAACTAGCAGCCAACATGCAGATCACATCACTACTACAACCAACCAACAATATACCTCTGTAGCACGTCAAAAACACTCATCACAAGCATAAGAAGCACTACCACCATGAGGTTGACCTAAATCATATGATGTACATTGCTAAGACCTTGTTGACATAAATTCCTACACTACAATTGTCGACATCTCTGGTTTTTCAAAGCCTTGTAGTATATACCACAAGAAATGCATCCCAATACCCTAGTTATATTTGGATCTTATAAGAATGTAATTCTAGCTAATGTCAAGTATGTAATGAAGTCTTCTCACATTAATATATTAGAGACAACTATGAGAAGGGAATAAGAGATGAAGGAAGATATGTTGGAGATTAACGTGAAGCTCAAAATAATTTTGGGAAAGTCCAAAGGGAAATGTATTCCTTAAAGAAATTAGAACAAAATATATTAGCATCAATCTAGAATGCTCAAAATAAAATGATCATAAGAGTAATTTTCCATTGTATTCCTTCCTATGTACAAAATATTCCTATATTGGAATACTTGTCACTCCTAAAAAATTGATTCAAAGATTCCAGAGTTAAATAAGACTATGAAAAGAATTCCAAGTAATATCATCATATTAAGAAGAGGATATGAGAAGATACCTATAGCACAACCAAATATTAGAGGCCCCGTATATGGTCTTAGATAAAGTCCTCATAGAAATAAAAATGTGGAAAATTGACATGGCAAGTGGTCATAGGACTCCGAGGTTTCAAAATACAAGTACTTTTGAAATGAAGGATGAAGAGTTACAACAAGAATATCCCTTCATTGAAACATCTCAAGAAATCCTTGAAGAAATCCCAAGCATCTTAGAATCTACATAGATGGGGGATGATCAAGTATTCCTATTTGAGGAAGAAGAAGATGAAGAATGTATGGATCAAGATAATGATATCTATATAAGAGATCAATTGAATAAATTAAAGGGAAAATGTCCAATTCCCCATGAGACTACAATAAATCAAGGAGAGACTTCAACTAAAAATAATATGTAGCAAGATAAATTTGGACCATCTCATAACAAAAACAACAATGTAATTGATCCAATGAAGATGAGTTATAATATCATATAGGACTTGTATAAGCTTTGGATTAGATTTCCAATTTCATAATTGGAGAATATTCCTCAATAGAAAGACAATCCCATCAAAGCCTCTAGAGCGGAGATTCATCAAATGCAAGAGTGGAAGCTACTAGCATCACTATTCAATAGACATTTTTCAGTGCTATTTTTAAGCCTTGAGGTAAAGTACCTCCCTTTTATATATCTTTGGAAACAACATAAGTTATATTACATAATTTTTTAGTTGACAGTGGTGCAACAAATTATATTATGCCACTTTATATAAGCTATTATCTTATATTGTACTAAATATTATTTGATACGAGATTTTTTTTGCAATTGATTATAGAAATGTGCCAACATATGATGAAATTAAGTATTTATGTGCATCGATAACTCAAACTCTACATATTACAACTATCTTTAAAATAATTGTAGTTGACTTATTGGATGCATATGGGATAGTATTGGGGAGAGAATGGAGCTTTCCTTTAGGAGGGTATATGATGAATGATGGGAGTTATAGGATGCTTACAAATAAGGGTGGTTGATTGACAAGAATACCTCAAGAACCAAATAAACATATCTTCTTTGAGAAGAAAGAATTTGATCCTACGGTTAGTTACATGGATACTAGTCTAAGAATCTATGACATACTTAATGATGTAAATGGATAATAATAGTGTATATAAATTTCAAGGTTGTTGGAAAATGTTGTTAAATGGTGCTTCTTCAAGCACAAGATATAAAGTTGATGTAATATTTGAAGTCCCATATGAAGAATGGTTTCGAAACACTTTTTGTTCGCAATTTGATGGTACAAACAATGAATTTGAATATGAAGAGTTGATTTAGGGTCTTTTTCTCACACAACAAAAATAATTTAAAGAAATTATCATTATCAAATACGCTAAATTGATAATTAATCAAGTTAACAAGAAGCATAATACTAATAAGAGTAATATGAAATATTATGCAGAAAGAGTCTAGGAACTAATTCAAGTTTTGTATTCCTTTGAATTATCATTTATTCCCACAGAGAAGACTCAAAAGAATAATTAATTAGTGATAATATCCCCCTTGTTCAATCCCAATTCAACATATAATTCGTTTCATGTAGAAGTTTTATTTCATCCATTTGGTCTAGAGAAATAAGAATACTAACAAGTTTTCGATAATGAAGAGCTTATTGTTAAGTTCCTTTCTAAATATGATAATTAAGATGAATTGGAATTAGGAACTGGGAAAGTTCCAATATTCTTTGAGTCACTTTTCAATCAAGATGATCATATTCAAGCTTCTCAATTATCAGAAGATCCATCCATTAGAAAATTTTAGGATATCAATAAGTAAATATTTGAAAGCCATAAGACCATACTGGTTGAATATTAGGAGTGAATATACTAAGCATTAATTTAACCAGTACATTACCTTGTTCAAAAAATTTCAAGTCATCTTTGCATGGAGTTACCAAGATTTAAAGGAATATGAAAAAAAAAAATTTCAACATGTTATTACTTTAAAGGAGGAGGCTAAAACAATAATATAAAATCTAAGGATAATAAACATGAACTTAAAATATTTGGTCAAATTAGAAATTGACAAGATAGAGAAAGCAAACATTATTTTTCCAATACGAAATTTACACTAGATCTCTAATCCAACCATGGTTAGAAAAAAAAAATGGAGAAACAATATTTTTATCAATTTCCATGATCTTAATAAGGCCTCGCACATAGATAATTAACCTATACCCAGGATGGAGATACTATTGAGCTAGTCATTAGATCTAAAGTAATGTCTATGATGGATGGATTTTCATGGTACAATCATATTTTGGTAGTTAAAAATGATATAAGACTTCTTGTACTATGCTATGTAGAACTTATGGCTATTCTCGGATGCTTTTGGACTTAAGAATGTCAGTGCAACCTTCCAAAGAGCAATCAATCATGCATTCAAGGAGATGATAGAGAAAATCAATGGCTGCAACTTGTATATTTTGAAGGGAAAGAATGATCAAATATTAAAGTTGCATGTTAATGGAAAACATATCAAGCACTTATTTTCTTGATATTTTTCAAGATCTCTCTCTATATTATAGAAGTATATAGTTGTACATATTTGGCTTATATTATAATATTTTAAACTCATGTATTTATCAAGGGTTTCAACTCCCTCACCCAATGGAGAAGGAAATTGATAAAATTCTTTAAGTGTTCTTATTAACCCACAAAGGGTCACTTGCCCATAGTTGGAGTCAAATGTTGAAAATTTTCATGTCTTCCACCATTCCTCTATATTATATGCCACACCCCAGGGGTCTTGTAATTATTCATTTTTTCTACATAAAACATGTTTGGAAATATCCCATTTCTCTACACTCTGCACATTTTTCGTTCTCCACATACACTTCTTTTCAAACACTCCTCCCCCACACTCTCATACCCTTAGTCATTTTTATGTGTGTGGAAAAAATACACTACCCAAATTTCCACACATCTCTCCGCTCACACATCCATTTGTTCCACACAAATCATATTCCAAATAGTTCAACATTCCACACATCCTTTTATCCACATTAGTGATCTCCCACACATATCTCATCTCCATGCATGATATTCCATAAATGGCACTTGGTTGCCTTATTCCATATTTGGTGGATAATAAAATTTTGCTCCTTTTGAGTCTAATTGAAATATAATATAAGAAAGTATGATCCTTGAGGTAACAAGAAGTTATTGATATTGTAATACATGAAATACCCACCAACGCACCTTTTTAAAAACTCTTTGTAAGTTATTAACTTCCCATCATCATTATCACATTTCCTGATAAAGGTGGTACATCAAGAAGTAACATCCTACTAAATGATATTGCAAAGAAAGGATTTAATAAATAAGAGTTCTAGTAAAGCCTTATTTATCTATCACATATTTTTAAGTACATTGAATAAATAAGCAAGATGGAGATGAAAAAAATAAGGAACCATTTTGTGGGGATATAGCTAACTCGCTTGTCTGGACAATAAATTCCAATGGTTAGTCACATATTAGTGGTATTTAAATTTATCCCTAGATGAGAAGTAGAATAAAAAAATTTGGAGTATAGGATTGGAAAATGATATGTGCATCCTAGAAGTCTTCAACATCAAAGAAATTGTTAACTAGGGTGCCCATCTATTCAATGCCAAGACCATAACTATCAACATTAGCCTAAGAACCCAATTCCATTAACTCTTAAATTTTTTAGGAAGATATTAAATTTTCTATAGGCCATAAAGAAGATGAAGTTATGTAAATCCAACACCTTTTTGGAATCCCATGGTGGTAGAATGAATATTACTTAGGAATTAATACTACCTTCTACAAAAGTCCCATCCAACTCATCTTTCATCACTATCTCTATACTTTCCAAGTTTTATAGATATTTTTCTTGGTTATTTTCCCATGTTATGTGGTGGAAAACTACTTCTAATCTACCCAAGTTACTTATGTACATACCTTATTTTTGTTTCAAAAGAGATGTCATATTTGAATAGGTTGAAATTATTTCAAATGAGATTTCCTTTCAAATAGTTAATTACTTCATGACCCAATGATTATTTATGAAGACCTACCTATTATTGGCTATTATTTCCTATAATTCATTCCATGGATTACCCCCAAAAAATAAATTTGAATCTTGACATAGAGCTAATGAAATTATGGTACCCCATATTGTAGAGACATAACCCCCCTTCCATTATTTTCAAGTACAAGGCTTGTTTGTCAAAATATTCAACCATCTAATAATAGTGTAGGAGCATAGGAAAATATCCTTAGATGCCCAAAAATTATTATGGGGAAGGGATGCATGAGGAAAAAATAATACCATACTCTCATAATACTATATGGGTTTCAATATTCACCTCTACTACTGTTAGCGTTTGACATTTTACCTCAGGCTGAGAAAGGCAAATCTCAAAGCTACATCAAACCATTCAGCCTCGTAGCTAGCCCTAGGGGGCAGGAGAAGGCTCTCTCCGGTCTCTCTTGGAAAATTTTCAATTAGGGAGATGACCAAAAAAGTAACACTGATATTAGGCTAGTAAACTGATAAAAGAATTTGATTATGGGGTTTTCTGGTTTTTGGTGGCAAGTTGAGGAGAGGGCAAATTTGGCTGCGGGGATGGGACACAGTTTCTGCAGGGGAGTCTTTGGGGCGAGGTAGGAGGCCGTGCTGATGTATTTGACTGAAGTGAATGGTCAGGAATGAAAGAGAGAAGGCTAAAGAGATCAAACAATGAATTTGAATTCTCTTTAAACAGTAGAAAACATCAAAATTAAACAAACTTAAAAGCAGAGCATGACAAACATGAATTCTTACTTTATCACTTCATTTGTTTAATATGCAAAAGTATAGAAGGAAAATGAAACACATAACAAAGCTTACAATGACTAAAGAAACACACCATCAACACATGAGTCCACAAGAATCCCAAAGATGACTGCAAAACCCTGGTCTTCCTTGCCAAAAATTGCAGAGATACAAGAGATAATACAATGAGCTACTGCTCTCTCAAAAGTCCAACACTTCCAACCTCTCAAAATGACTAAGAAAATACATAATATAGGCAAGCTAGCACCTTTCCTTGCCTCTAGGGGTCGAGCTCACTATCCTAGGAGCAGTTTGAACAACTTCTAAACTAAGCACTACAAAATAGGCAGTCAAAACAACTTGCCTCTATAAACTTGGAAATCAGTTCATGCATTCAATTTTTACCCTTTACATGAAGGAATATTCTAGAAGTGTTAAACAAGAGTAAAAGTGTCTTAGAGTTGCCATAATTACATCAAAGATAATCATTTTTCACCCCAAAAAGTCAAACTGGAGCCAAACTACGTTTTCTGGGCTGAACTGGTCAAATCTGGCAAAATTTCCTCAAAAGGTCGCACACCTTTTCTCAAAGGGTCTCACACTTTTACAGCTCTGTTTGGAGGCCTTCCCGTTATCAGAATTAGGTGAAGGATAGCTCGTTGGAGAGGTCTACGAATCTAATTTCCAACACAACTAGAATTTTTGAATTTTGAGGTTATTTTCCCTGTCAAAACTTAATTCTCCCAAAACTGGTTTTTGGAACTCAAAAAAGGGGCAGAAAGTCAAATTTTGCATGCATTTTGACCTTTTGGAGGCCCAGAACTTGATGAAACTTCTTACTAATGGATGAGCAAGTGTAAATTTTCATGCCAAATCCAAAAATGCTGAGTTTTTTCCAAACGGAGCTACGATGACAAAAGGTCTCGCCGGGGGCGAGACCCTTGGAAGCCAAAACTGTAAATTGCACCAAAAAATTCACAAAAATGACAAAATTTTTCTTCCAAATTTCTTGAAATTTGGGCTGGGAGTCCCCAATCAAGTACCATGCTCAGTCAAAGAGGCTTTGGCCAAAATTTGGAGTGGATCGGGCGTTTTCCTTCGTTTTTGTGTTTTGGCCAATCGTCCTTGGAGCACCTTCGTTCTTGGCGGTATTTTTGACATTTCTTTAAAACTATGACACCTGTGTAAGAAATGAAGGATGATTTTCTTCTTTGGCATGTTTTGGACAAAAACCTCTCTCAGTTTCCCAAAATTCATCTTTGATTTCTCTGGAACATTATTTGAGTGCGATTTGTCCCGATGTGTGAAACAAGAAATTTTGTCGAAATGGAGCGAAATGAAGAGGATAGGGGGATTCTAAATTCTTGGGGAAATTTTTGGGAGTGGGGAGGGATGTTAGGAAACAGGGGAAAGTGGAATCTCAGAGATTGAGTGAGGGGAAGGGGTCCAAA
>APFE030529680.1:47906-76050 GCA_000404065.3 Pinus taeda
ATTGGGGAATTTGTATAGCTTACTGCCATAGCAGTAGGCTCGAGCTGCGTGAAGGACTATCCTATCCTTTCATGGAGGTATTGAAGAATGGAACACCGAGTTTGTGTTGCAAGCCCTAAAGTGAAGCAACTAGTGCAAAGGCAAGGATGGAGGGAATTAAATGACATCACAACCATCTTAGGGTGCGGAAACTTGGTTCTAGCATCCCCCCATACTGCTTTAGGTGAATCTTCAGTCCGCGCTCCGCGGGATGATGCTGAAAGGGCTAATAGTGTAGGGATTTAATTGGCTAATTAATGTTGAACCTGGGTCAAGCCCCATCAAGCCAACAAATGGTTCTATTGGCGGGACCATAATCTACATGAGAGATGTATGATGTCGTATCAATGGAATCCAACTAAGAAGTAGATTGGAGACTGGTTGGATAGAAAGATCCATGAATTAGCGGCACAAGAGAATAAAAATTCGCGACTGACAAAGGAACAGTGGTTGGACAGATACCTGTATACAGAAATCCACGAGATATTTTTCTGCTCCTTCCCTATTGAGCTATAAGAGTGGATCATGAAGCTAGCAGATAGCCAAGGAAGGGGAAACTTGATGGCCCTATTGTATGGACCCCAAAGCTAGTGTGAAGGTTGGAAGCATCAGAGGATAAGATCACCTGCCCTGTTGACCATTGGTTAGATCATGTAATAGGAGGATTTGTGATTGAATTCGCGGTCGACACGTCAATCAGCTACAGTGAGGCGGAGTGGTGATTTTTCAAAGGACCGTGAGGTAAGTACGTGAAATTCTTGAATAATTGGATTAAAATGCTATTGTGTGAAAAATGGATCATGCAACTACCTTGATATTTGGAACTACGCGAAGCGGAAAAACTTACAGGAATAAAGGACAAAAGGGTCCAAAGTATAGTCCATTGATTTCACCTGCACAAGGTGACGAGGAAGGGATAACGAAGGTTTCTCCGTGAAGTGCTATTCAATTAATAAGACAAGGATTCCCGCGAATACCACCTCCACGCACAACACCTCCAACTTCACCACCATCACCTCCAACTTCACCCGTACCACCTCCACCCCCACCGCAATTCAGTATGGAAAACACAGTAAAATACCTTTGTTTAAAGGCTTGGGAAATGAGGATCCAGACCAATTCTAGTTCGTTGTGAAGGCTATATGGGAAGCTCAAGGTGTTACAGATGATCATATAAAGAAGGCGACATTGGTTAGTTCCTTGAAAGATCATGCGCTAACCTAGTATATCAAGTACTCAAATGATAACCCAAATGCTGGAGTGGCAGACATCCAGACAACACTAAATAGGGAATTTAGTAAGCCTAAATTGAAGGCATAGTCGATTGTGGGATTCAAAGAGATTGCGATGCCACCAGGCGAGATGCCTTGGGGAATTATACCAAAGGATAAAATGTACAATCCGTGAATCCAACATGAATTTGATAGATGGACAACATCGCGAGTGGTTTTTGGCCTCGCTACTACCACACTTAAGGAGTGTGTTTTTGTAGCAAAAGATAACAACACAAACCGAGGCCTTGGAGATTGCCATGAGACTACGTGAAACTTTGATGCAAGATCCTAATCTAGGAGTGCAACAGATCCATGCGCAACTCAAGAATCTATGCCTTGAGATGCAAAGCCTGAAGCAAGATAGAATGGTTCGAATAGAGGTATGCAAGGAAGTATGGTGCCTAAAATGCAAGAGTCAGGGTGATGACAAATACCATTGCCTGGTCTTTGCAAACTATATTCCAGGAGGAGGACCGATTCCTTTAAAGCTAGAAGCTCAAGCATGACCTAGCACGGGGCCTGCATTATGGTGTGATATTTGTCAGGTAATAGGAAAACATGCCAAAAATAACTTTCATATGTTGCATAAGTATGTATAGACACTGCAACAGCTGTTTTGCAACTTTTGTATATTGGTAGGGCATGAGGAGTGTAATTGTAGGAGTTATGAACTGATGATGGATGAACTCCCACCTATAGGGTTTAGGCAAAAGCACGACCCTTTGACCAAAGCATAGGGATGGAACAGATAGGATTTCAGGGACGCGGATGAGGCCGAGGCGGAGGAGGACCTGGCAGAGGTTGAGGATAGTTGATCTGCTACAATTACAGCAGACTAGGACACTATGCCCGTAATTGCACTAACCCAACACCTCCATTGAGAAAATATTGCTTGATGTTTGATCCTGAAATGGAAGATTGTCCTATGTTGATAGCTAGGTTATGTGACAAAGGGGCGCTACCACCTTCCCTGACTGAGAACCTATAGATGATGATGTATGAGCTGCGCGAAGAGGACACAAACATAAATATAGTGCTCAGAAGTGGAATCACGATGAGATATGACAAAGGGAAACAACCAGAAGAAAATGTGTGGGTCTGCAAAGCTCCAATCAAGGAGGTTGAGTTCGATTTGGAGCACACACGTGAAACCATCATGGAAGCTAAGAAGAGCTTCGTTGAGGCCTCCACCTAAGGAAGCAAGGATAAGCCTGAGCAGGAGATGGAGCCCTCTATGCTCACAACTTTCCTGGAAACCTATATGAAGTTGTTGTGCGATAGTAAGGCTGTGAAAGGATTACAAGAATTCATCAATAGATGCGTTAGAACCACGCTAGGTGAGCCGTGTGTAGTACAAAAGATTGGAAAGCATAAAACAAGGAAGAGATGGGAGGTGAGAATGACCCCACAAATAGGAGAGTATGAAATGGATCAGGTCATTTTGGACCTAGGGTCAAATGCGATGTACTGCCAAAACAGAATTGGGAATGTATGGGAAGACCTGCACTACAATGGTCTCTGATTTAGCTAAGGATGGTGAATTAGTAGAAGATCATCCCCATGGGGTGGTTGCACGGGGTGACTGTGGATATTGAGGGAGCAAGCACATTGCCTGACTTTGAAGTAATAAAGATAGTGGATGATAGCAATCCCTATCCTGTGCTCCTGAGAATTGATTGAGCTACTGATATGAATGGGGTAATCAATTTGAAGAAGTGAAAGATGATATTTGAGAAGAAATTGCTGCACATAATAGTACCCCTCAATCCTGCTGAAGGATCGTGCTACACTGAACATGTCCATGATTATGAGAGTGATGATGACCTATACTACATCTATAAGATAACAACGCAAGACTAAGATTGGGTGAATACCACCATAAATGGAAGGATTACATGGGATCACGAGAATTCCTACACTTCAGACTCCGACGAAGAAATAGAACATTGGCAGAATCAGTTACATGAAATAACTACGCTGAATCGCAACATGATGACCTAGACGCTATGCTGTGTGTCATTAGAGGTAAGAAATCTGCCTACGTAAGATGGTCTGGATGAGGTAGATATCTTTTTGGATGCATCTGAAAGGGAGGTACCAAAAAAGCAGTGCTTCCAGGCCTTGGACTGGGCACTGCATGCTACGCCCACAAGATGGTGGGGTATGCAAAAGGAAAGCTTGGCAATTGGTGCAAATGTAGGATGATGATGAGAACACAATTTGGGAAGCCTAAGCTATGACTGATAGACAAGTATGATGGGTAGAATGATCCACATGCACATTTGGCTAAATGGACCCATGCTTCTAGAGAAAAGCCCCAACCTGAGTGGGTGCACCTATTCTGTCATACCTTGGATGCTATCCCAATGAATTGGTATATAGAAATAGAGCTCTGGAATGGGACATGAGAATGGGATATCCTGCGTGAAGGATTCATGATGACCTTTAGTTTTGAGGATGGGTTTGATAGTATTGATGAATCGCTGCAAGAGGTGAAAGCATCTATCTTTAGGATACCATAGGATCCTTTAGACCTGGCTCAATTTGAATGGACTACTTAGCTAAGCCACATTCTAGAATGATATAATGTAAATGCTAAAGAAGTGGATGAGGATCTGCAAAGGATTAAAATTCCAGAAACAGAAGGTCACCGGGAGGTTCAAGGGCCACAGATTGAGAATATTGATATAACCGCGTCATTGAAAATGAAACAAGTAAACATTTGTACAGAGGAAAAACCCAAATTCGTAAATATTGGAGACTACTGGGACGACGCGACGGTGGATAAGGTCACTGAATTGCTTTGCAAATACCATGACTTATTCCCTACCAAGTTTATGGATTTGAAAGGAATAATCGGGGACCTAGGAATGATGAAGATTACATTAAATCTCGATGTGAAGCTAGTTAAGCAAAGGCCTTATCGTCTCAATTCGAAATATAAGGAGAAGTTCTGCTTAGAGCTGGACAAGATGCTCATAGTAGGCATCATTGAGCTTGTGGAAGAATCTGATTGGGTAAGCCCAATGGTGGTGCAAGAGAAGAAGCAAAAGGATGAGATAAGGATATGCGTGGATCTCAGAAAATTGTATGACGCTTGTGTGCATGATCCTTTCCCGACTCTGTTCACGGATGAATCGTTGGACAATGTAGGTGGCCAAGAAGCATATTCCTTCATTGATGGGTTCTCTGGGTACCACCAAATCAAAATTGTGCCAGAGGATAGGAGCAAGATAACCTTTGCAACTGAGTGGGGTTGTTTTCAGTACACTGTAATATTGTTTGGATTGAAGAATGCACCTGCAATATTACGCGCGTGGTTGTTGTGGCATTCAAGGAATTTATTCATAAGTTCCTAGAGGTATATTTTGGTTACTAGACTATATTTGGGCTGGTTAAGCACCATGTAGCAAGCTTGCACTTGATGTTGGATGCCTGTTGAAGATACCAAATCACGCTCAATCTCAAAAAGTGTCTATTTTGCATCCCTTTTGGAAACCTATTGGGGCATGTGGTTTGCAGACAAGGACTGATGGTCGACCCCATGGAGATCGCGGTGATACTGAACTTGGAAGCGTCGAGGAGTGTGAAGTAGCTACGTGCTACTTTGGGACATAAGGGATATTACCAAAAATTTATCAAAAGCTATGCCCAGATCACTTTGCCTGTGGAGAAATTGTTGAAGAAGGATGTCACCTTCTGTTGGAATGATGGCTGCAAGAAGAGCTTGGATATATTGAAAGAAAAGATGGTCACTGCGTTGATTCTAGTCTTCCTAGACTGGAAGAAAGAGTTTCATGTGCATGTCGATGTGTCCTGTATAACGCTGAGAGTAGTACTAACATAGGATGGTGGAGAAGGTGGAGACCATCCTATCGCGTTCACAAGACATAGGTTATCCAAAGCAGAGAAGAACTATTCCACCACTAAGCGTGAAGGGCTAGCTATGGTGTATGCGCTCCAAAAGTATTGGCACCACTTAATAGGAGGCCAGTTTAAGATGTATACAGATCACTCTAAGCTGAAGTACCTAGTCAATAAGCCTATGTTTGGGGCGAGAATCTATAGATGGCTCTTATTGTTCCAGGAGTATGATTTTGAAGTTGTCATGAAGCCTGGATGATTGAACGCAGGACCAAATCATATGTCATGCATCGAAATGGGGGAGAAACCTACTAACTTGGAAGAAGGATTGCCTGAAGTGCAGCTATTTGTAGTGCATGTTGCGGATGATCACTTTGAGGATATAGTACACTTCCTATCAACATGAACTGCACCGGAAGGATACAATGTCCAACAAAAGAAGGAATTAGTGGTGCGCGCAACAGATTTCTCTGTCATTGCTGGGCATCTGTATAAAATAGGGGCTGATGAGATATTGTGAGAGTATGTACCTCAGTTTGAAAGAAGCAGCATCCTCGCAAATGCTCATGGTGACACCGCAGGAGGACATTATGCAAGGAGAGCAACTGCGCAGAAGATTCTACGTGTAGGGCTGTGGTGGCCAACCCTTCATCATGATTCTAAAGCATATTGCAAGGCGTGTGATGTATGTCAAAGAACGGGTAGGCCATTATAGAGGAATGAAATGCCTTTGAATCCAAAAATGACATTGCAACACTTTGAGAAGTGGGTGATTGATTTTGTAGGACCTATTCAGCCACAAGGAAAGACAGGAGCAAGATACCTTATCATGATGATAAATTATTTGACTCATTGGGCAGAAGCGCAGCCTGTGGAGGATTGCATCGGTGCAACTACCAGGAAGTTCCTATTTGAGCATGTACTGACATGATTTGGATGCCCTAAGATCTTGATGAGTGATCGTGGTACGCACTTCCTAAATGAGACGATCAACGTGCTGACAGAGGAATTTTAGGTATATCACCAGAAGAGCACACCTTATCACCCACAGGCTAATAGAATAGTGGAGGTATTCGACAAAGTGCTTTAAAACATGTTGACCAAGGTTTGCAATTCTTAATGAAGTGATTGGGACCTACGCATACTTGCATTACTATGGACTTATCAAACGAAATGCAATAAGTTGACTGGACTAACCCCTTTTAGGCTTGTCCATGGTGTGGAATTGGTAATGCCTACGGAATATATCATACCTAGTCTGCACATAGTAGCACTCACAGGTATGATGGATCGCAGAGCCCTAGAGGAGAGGCTTTCACAGCTGGATGAGCTCGAAGAAGAAATATTTTTGGCTGGATTTCACCAACATGTCCAAAAGTAGCACAAAAAGGCATCGCATGATCGACACATCAAGCTGTGCACATTTAAGGTAAATGACATGGTTTCGTTATACGATAGTAAATTTGATAAATTTTCCAGGGAAATTCCAGATGCATTGGTTAGGGCCTTATGTTATTAAGGAGATTACCGATAGAGGAGTGGTATAGTTTGTCAAGTTAAATGGAGAGCCCTTCCCAGGAAAGGTGAATGGTAGCGGCTTGAAGACATACACTGACGGTCCAACCATGTGACTAAATGAAAGAAGCATAGTCTTAGCACTCTAGGAAGCTTAAAAGAGGCATGAGACTATAAACTACATTGCCCAGGTTAAGGAGTTGTGCGATTGGATGATGGCATGAACCAAGGACCTGCCACTGGGTCCATGGCAGCGCGGAGGGAGCTACGCTACCCAGGGAAAAATCGCGCAGGTTGGTTGGAAAGTGACTGTTAAAGTCACTATTCATGAAAAGACAATAGAAGTGAGGCCAAATGGAGTGAGCGACCAACATTTAAGACAACATTTAGGCTTAGATCCTTGAAAATTTATTGCCAATCCAGCATTAATGAACAGATTTTGGGGGGAACAGTCGGATTTGAATTCAAAATTCCCTATAAGTTACAAGTGGTTGTTGAGCAAAAACCACTTGGAATTTTGAGAATTGAGTTGTTGCGCTCTTAGGTGCACATGAATTGTGAACTCTTTCAAGGTCTAGTAGTGAGTCTGGCATTTGAACAATTGTCAAAGGAGACACAAGCACTAGTGAATAGCGTCATGTTGTCACACACAGGAGCCATGGACACCGAAGTAATTTCGGTGGTGGAGAGTGTAGTAGTAGACTACACACAGTTGTTTGAAGAATTGTTTGAGGTCCTGACCAGCTTGCAGGAGGACCCAAACATCGAGAGGCTAGAAATGGAAGTGCACGAACTCCAACCTCGCTATGATGAAGTTCAGGGTATAACGTGAATAGTCACACTAACACAGAGGTTAGCCAAGATGCAAGAAGCCAAGAAGCTAAAGGAATAGGTGGACACAACACTACACAAGGAAGAAATGTTGAAGGCACAACTCAAGCCCTCGCTGGAGGAAGCTTATGCAATCACAGGAAACATTGAAGGTAAGCTTGCGACTCTACAAGTGATGCAAAAAAAACTTCAGGTTGACAGTGTAGGGGCAGTAACTGAGAAAGCAGTTGAAGATGCAAAACAGGTAGCAACTCAGTGCATGACTAAAGTTGCGATCATCATGGTTAAGCTAGATGAGATTCACGCAAATATCTTTGTGCCTATTAAGTGACTCGAGGGTGAGTCACAATGTTTATGTTGGGGGCCTATTGGGAGAGGGACCCCCCAAGGGTAGTTTTGGGGCTAAAATCCCATGTTTAAGTTCATTTTTGTAATATTATTGCAAATACTCAACAATTTATGGTTGTAGAGCACGAAGGTGTTATGTGTCATAAAGAGTAGTATGCCCTTAGTTTTGTAAAAGTAAAGTTGGTTGTAAGAGAACTACCCATGGTCTGCAGAACATGGGATTGTATAAAAAGATCTAAGATCTAAGTAGTTTGAAAAAGGAGAGACAATGAGGAATGATGTAATAGAATCATAGCTTTAGAGCAAGAAGTCTAAGTGTTGGGTTGTAGTGTAGGTAGAGGATCTGCAGCTGAGTGCGCGGACCAATGCAGCTATGTGCACAGGGTAGACAGAGTTTGTAACCACTTGGGAGATATCAATAAAGAGAGATATTCTACAATTCCTGTGTCTTTTTTCTGTTAATGCATTTTGATATGTTATGTATGAATTTCCTTTATTATGCTTATATGGTGCGTGAATGAATGGACTTACATTGAATAACTAAACGCATATACGAATATTTATTTACGCAAGGATAACTATAATTGTTTGATAAGATAAGCAAGGCACTTAGATTAATTAGGGAATTTGTATGGAACGCTTCCATAGCAGCATGAAAGTACCTGAGCAGTAGGCTTGGGCTACGTGAAGGATGATCCTATCCTTTCACGGAGGTATTGAAGAATAGAACACCGGGTTTGTCTTACAAGCCTTAGAGTGAAGAAACCTATGAAAAGGCATAGATAGAGGGAATTAAATGACATCACGACCATCTCAACGTGTAGAAACTTGGTTCCAGCATCCCCCCATACTACTTCGGGAGAGACTTCAGTCTACTCTTCGCAGGCTGATTTTGAAAGGGCCAGTAGTGTAGGGATTTGTTTGGCTAATAAATTCTAAACTTGGGTCAGGCCCCATCAAGCCAACAGTAAACCTAGAGAAGACCTTGTACCACATATAACCACATATAACTTACGATGCTCATCCAAATTCTTCATGGATGATAGTATCTGGATGAAACTATTCTGGAGGAATTTTAATGGTGGTGCTGCAAAATAGTACATCAATGTTGAAAGTGTTTCCTATGATAAATTTAGGTCATTAGAATTATATTATGTTAATAATTATCAACTTCCTATTAGGTACAAAATGGGAACATACATACTCACCAAATTCTATTAGGAAACCTCCACCCACATCTCTGATCATATCCATGAGTGGAGATGAAGGTGAAGTTTTTGCAAAACCAAGTTCCATAATGATTTAGTGTGTGAATCGTTCACGAAGTGACTCTTTCCTATAACCTCTGAAGACATAACAAAGGTAGGAGCCCAAAAAAAGGAATACGTTATCATACATGCCCACAAATTGGACTTGATCTATTCTCAAATGGGAACCTTATATGAAATCATCCATAATGCTCCTCAGTCATCAAATGGATTTCGAAACCAAAGCTAGGATCTCATGTTGATGGTGTGGTGGGGTCGATATCGTTAAGAAACAAAGGCCAATTAGTGAATTGGATGGGTCAAATGAACATTGCTTCTAGTGCCCCAGTTATTGAATCTACCACCCAAACTCATAGATCTCCCATAAAAATCTCTAACAAAAATTTAGTGTAGTCCACACCATTAAATAATTTCAATGAATTAAATGTAAAAGGAGGAAAGAAATTCCAATAAACCTTCTAACATTGAACAAGGGGCACCTCAAACTCCATAGGCCATTGGGGTTGGCTGAAAGAGAAAAATAAAAAGAATAATTTTCCTTGCAATATTTTTTTTTGGGGGGGGGGCATTCTAAACATTATTTTTCATGGATGGATGAGATCCATCGATAATTCTAAAAAAACAACACTACTTGTCAACATGTTGTCTTGATGAATCAATTTATACCCTGGTAAAAACATAGGGTTGTGAGCATTCAACCTCCTCAGCATGTGGGGGGGGGGGGGGGGGATCCACCACATACTACCTTGAGATGAAAAGAGAAATATTTATCATTTATGAATTGATCCATGTCATTACTATAGAAAAATTATGAGAATCATAAAAGTGTTCCTTCTGCTTTGGAACTTGTGAACCCTAACCAACTATATAGTCCCTATCACATCGAAAATTCATTGTTTGGGATCGTGCCACAACATCCCAGAGGTGAACTTTGAAATACAACATATAATCCTAATGTAAGGGCCACTCACAACTATAACATTATTGAGGATATATCCCAGACACTTTACCATGTATGCTCTTGACTTTTTGCAAAGTTTCCTTGTTCAATGCAAAGAACTCCCCACTACCATCAATGGAGTAGATCCCCCAAATTTGGATATCATCCACTTCAATCCGACATCATGGAAGAATCATATTCCATATCATGTAGCGTTCTAAAAATTGGCTCATGTATTTGGACATGTTCAAAAATTTGTATTGGATGAAGGGGATCTACTTAAATTATTTATGGTTCTCAGTATTGCAGCAAGATTGTTGCAATCCCAAGAGTCTCCTTTAATTATCAATCTATTTTTCATAGAAGCTAAAGAGGGGCTGACACTTGTATGTGCAAATTCCACCTTAATTTTCCTAGTCTAGATACCTTTTAGGCAAGTGAAAGAAGGTAATGAAACAACTTAAAATGAGAAAAGATCTAGGTAAGATACTAGTCCTAAGTTGTAGAAGGTAAATAACAATAAGCAAATATATTCTACTTTGTTAGAAAGTAAATGGCAGAAAGGAAATTTATTATACTTGTAGTAATGTAAAGAAAACATATTACATTACTTTTGCAAAAGGGAAACACTCTAATGTAATTTTGTAGGAAATAAATCACACCTTTTTGAAAGTGAATTGCAGGAAAGGGAATCTAATCTAGCTGCAAAAATGAACATTCAAGAAATGAGCATTGAAAAAGATAAATGGAAACTATATCGAGCCTCAACTCAACCAAAGTGGTATCAAAGAATTCATAGGCTATTATAGGCATAAATATACTTCTACCATGAATTTGGAGTGAATCTAGGCAAGGGAGAATCTTAAACAATTACTGCTACAGGAAACTTTGTTTTGCTATGAGAAACTACCAACAAGTTTTTGTATCAAGTTAACCTGCCAATCAAGTGAAAATATTTTGCGGTCAATTTTGTAATTAATTTTAATTTTTTAAGACTTCAATTTAAAGTGGAATCAACTCAAAATAGCTTCATTAACATGTTCTAAAATTCAACAGAAATTTACTACTAAAACTAGAAATTTCAAAATAGTGAATAAACACACTAATCTATGCAATCCAATGATGAAAAATAATTTACTAAGATATGATAATGATGCATCACATTATTCATTATCTAAATAACCCAAAATCAAAATCATTTCAATCATTTAATTAATCTAACCTACAACAAATGAAGCATGAACACTAAGTGTAGAAATGGGGATTGTAGATAAACATGAAAATGATGAAAATAAGATAAAAGAAGTGGTACAACAGGTTCTGAGGATCCTAGGATGGCCAATACAAAGGATACTCAATTTTATATGAAGTAATCCAAGCATTAGAAGCTAAAAATGAACTATCCTTCATTATTGGAAACAAGTCAAGTAAATCACTACTAGAAATGCAAGTAGAACTGCTGAACAACCAATGTTATTCTCAAAAATACCAAACATTCCTTCCCCATAAAGGATAATTCAAATTATTACTTATACAATTTGATGGGGGAGTAGCCTCCTTAAAAGGAGGGCTAATTTCCCCTCCAAAATACTTTAAAAAGTGGATATGGTCCCCAAAAATAGGAATCTTCATTAAATGTTGAGTTATGGATTCTCCTGTAGGAGGGGACACATCCCTAGATTTGATCAATTAGCAGATTTTCATAATATGTTCAATAATTTCATAATATACTATTCATTTACTATCCAATCCTGTTCCATCCTATAGTGGGGACAAAGTCCCTAAATTTTCTCATTCTGCAGATCTTTAGAATCTTCCCAATATTCTCATAATATTATGCAAAATAAATGCATTAGGCACATAAGATATTCTAATCATATCTAAACCTTCCTCAGAACATATTAAATCTGAAAAATACAGTATTAAGTGCAAAATGATAGGTAATTTTTTCCTAATAAAGGTTAGACGGGACTTAATTTGTATCTAATTTGGAGGCCCATCAATTATTTCATCAAAGTGTTAGAAGGACCTTGAATCTCCAACCTTGTCACCACTGACATCTACATTAAATTTATTTGATGGGAACACTCTACAAACTCAATGCGTTTTTATTTCCTTTCCTATCGAACTCAAGGGTAAAATGATATCAATCAAAGTCAAAGTCATCAATTCCCCATTAGATTACAATCTATTGCTTAACAAATCTAGTTTTTGAAAGAATGACTTCGACGTAAATCTCATGTAGACAAACATTTGTCGACGCGTTTCGAACCAACTAGTGTGGTTCATCGTCAGGACAAGTTGAAGACACAGATCCATCAAAGCATGTTAAATAGTATGAGCAGAGACTCCAATAATAATTTTATGAACAAATAACTTTTTTTATAACTAACCATTAGCTTATTTTATTTATGTATATATTTACCTAATTGAAATTATTTCCATAAAAGAAAATAATAAATAATAAGTATTTCAATACCATTAGATTTAGTTTATATTAACAAGCTAATGTTAGTATTTTAATAAATAAATAATTTATTGTTGATACTATTCACTTATTTATTTAGTTTTACCTAATTTTACTTATTTCCATAAATGAAATAATATATTAACAATATTAATATTAAAAATAAAAATAAAAATAATATTAAAATAATAATAAATTTGACCTGGGTCCTATAGTCAAAATTAGCCGTTATTCAAATTTAGCCGTTGGAGTCTCTGCTCAGACTATTTAACATGCTAAGCTGGATCTGTTTCTTCAACTTGTCTTGATGATGAACCACACTAGTTGGTTCGAAACGCGTCGACAAAGGTCTTTCTATATGTGATTTACGCCGAAACTCTTCTTATAAATATAGACATTTGTTCAAAAGATAGATCACACAGAAAACACAATAGGGAGAATGTTCCAATACTGTGCAAACCTCTCAAAATGGTAGTCATCTGTTGATCACTCACACTATGGAAAAACTAGGAAAGAAAAAATGGTAAGAAGCACCTTTAAATATTAGTATCAATAAAATTTCAAAATCCACTTCATTAATGATATATCATATTTGATTTAATGAAAAAATCCTTGTGAATTGGCAGATCTAGAAGGAGCAACTACTTATAGGACATTCACCTACCTTAATTTGTGCATCGAGGCAAAATCCACATGCAGGAGTATGTACGAGGGGACATTGAATCACATCTAACATATTTGGAGTTATGACGGCTAGAAAATCACGTAGTAAGGCAGGGGAGTATAAATGGTTCAAACATAATCGAAGAAGCCCATTTTAGTTAAGGTAATTGAAGAGAGGAAAGAGGGCCAAAATTGTGAAGCAAACCCTAGTTGTAGAGCTAAAATCTAGAAAAGTAACCACAATGATGACTACTAGAGGAGCCATTGCACCCAAAAGGAAAGCAAGGACTAAAACACTAGGGGTGCCTTTGTCCCATATGCATAAAAAAATCATCCATGTCCACTTATACATTTCCATCCTCCTCCTAGACACTTCACACTACTCTCAAGCTCTACCATCGAGATCATCTTTTCAGGGCTAATGAAGGACACCGTGGGCATGAACTTTTGTGCAAGATAGGACCCTAAGGGGTGCTAAGCTTGGGAAAAGGCCTCACACATTTTTCATCCACCTTCAATCACCTCCCTCCACCTTCAAAACACCTTCCTTTTCCTCAGAAAGCTCTCAAACTCAATCCTGTAGCAAAATAGGGCACTCTTGTAGCAAAACAGAGTTTCTTGTAGCATCTTATAGCAGTCTTGTAGAATTGCTCTAGGAGCTTGATTTCTACATTGTAGGATTCAATAATGACCTCCAAGATTTGAATCCATGATTGGGGATACACAAGGACCACGCTAGACCCATCCTTCCTCCACTGCAAGTACAAGACCACAATTAGAAATAGGAAGCATATTTTCACATTTGAATAAAAGTTATACTGTTGGATTCCCTAGTTAGTTGTTGTAGGCTAAAATTCCTCTTTCAAAGTGTTGGGAACGGGATCCCCCAAGAACAGTTTTGGGGCTAAAAGCCCATGTTTTGGGTCAATTGTGTAATAACGTTGTAAAGTCTTCGCATTTTGTGGTCGCGGAGCGCAAAGGTGTCAAGATTCATAAAGGGTTGTCCACCCTTATTTTGTAAAGTGTAAAGTCGGCTGTAAAGATCCACCCATGGTCCGTGGACCATGGGATGGTATAAAAAGGAGCTAAGTAAGTAAGCTCTAAGTAGTTTTAGTTGTAGTTTGAAGATTGAAGTGAGGTAGAGAAGTCTAAGTGTTTGGGTCTTAGAGTAGGTAGAGGCTCTACAGCTGAGTGCACAGAGGCCTAAGGTGGAAGTCAGCAGCTGAGTGCGTGGACCCTGCAGCTGTGTGCATAGGGAGGATTTGGTCTATATTAATTTGAAGATACTAATAAAGAGAAGTATTCTGCAAATTTCTTGTTAATGCATCTAGTTATATTGTGTTTTAGGTTTAATTTACAATGTTTAGGTGATGCGCAAATATATGTGATTATATCGGTTAATTGAACACAAGTAAGAATATCAATTTATGCGACCCTAACTGTGATTGTTTAATAAGATAAGTAAAACACTTAAGGTAACTAGGGAACTTGTACAATACGCTGTCATAGCAACATGAAAGTACCTGGATCGCCGGTTAAGGCTACAGGAAGGTCAATCGTACTCCTTTACAGAGGTGCTGAAGGACAGAATAAAGGGCTAGACTGATAGAGCCCTAAATCTAGTGACCTACGTGAAAGTAGGAATAGAGGGTATAAATTGACATCACGACCATCTCAGGGCACAGAAACTTGGTTCGAGCATCCCCCCACCCTGCTTCGGGTGAGAATTCAGTCCTCGCTCTGTGGGCTGATGCCAAAATGGCCAGTAGTGTAGGGATTTGTTTGGTTAACTAACGTTGAGCCTGGGTTAGGCCTCACATAGACAACAAATGGTTCCGTTATCGGGACCAAAATCTACATGAGAGATGTGTGATGTCGTATCATTGGAATCCAACTAAGAAAGAGGTCGAAGACTGGTTGGATAGGAAGATCTATGAATTCGCGGTGCAGGAGAACAGAAATCTATGGCTGAAAAAGGAACAATGGCTAGACAATTACCTGTATACAAAAATCCACGAGATCTTTTTTTGTTCCTTTCCGATTTAACTATACAAGTGGATTGCAAAGCTAACGAATAACCAAGGAAGGTGGAGACTTGACGATCCTACTGTCTCAACCCCGGAGCTAGTACAAAGACTGGAAGCCTCTGAGCATAAGATGGCCCGTGTTGTTGATCATTGGCTCGATCGCATCATAGGATACTTTGCGACTGAATTCGTGGTCGATACATCACTTAGTTATAGCGAGGCAAAGCGACACTTTTTCAAAGGTCAGCAAGGTAAGTACTTGAAGTCTTTAAATACCTGGATTAAGATGTTATTGTGTGAAAAATGGGTTATGCAACTACCTTGATGTTCGGAGCTACGTGAAGTGGAAAGACTTACAGAAACGAAGGAAGAAAGGGTCTTGAGTATGGCCCATTAATTTCACCTCCATTGGGTGATGAAGAGGGAGTAGCGCAAGCTTCTCCGCGAAGTGCAATTCAGTTAATAAGATAGGGATTCTTGTGACTACCACCTCCACCCACACCACCTCCAACTTCACCATCATCACCTGCAACTTCACCCATACCATCACCACCTCCACCATAGTTCAACATGGCAAATTCAGTGAAGCTGCCTTTGTTTAAAGGCTTGGGAAATGAGGACCCAGACCATTTTTGGTTCGTCGTGAAAGCTGTATGGGAAGTTCAGGGCATTACAGATGATCACATGAAGAAGGAAACATTGGTTAGCGCTTTGTAGGATCGCGCACTAACTTGGTAGATCAAGTACTCTAATGATAACCCAAACGCTGGAGTGGCAGACATCCAGACCGTGCTGAATAAATAATTCAGTAGGCCTAAATCCAAGGCACAGTCAATTGTGGGGTTCAAAGAAATTGTGATGAAACCAGGTGAGACACCTTGGGAATTGGATCAGATACTGAAGTGTAAAATTCGTGAAGCCAATATGAACTTAATAGATGGAAAACACTGCGAATGGTTTGTGGCTTCACTCCTGCCACACCTAAGGGTTGCACTGTCACAACAAAATATTACGACTCAGGAGAGGCCTTGGATATTGTAATGAGACTGCATGAAACATTGATGCAAGATTTGAATCTGGGGGTTCATCAGATCCATGCGTAGTTGCAAAATCTTTGCCTTGAAATTCAAAGTTTGAAGCAGGATAGAATAGTTCGACCAGAGATGCGTGAAGAGGTATGGTGCCTAAAATGTAAAGGTCATGGGCATGACAAAGACCACTGCTTGGTCTTTGCGAACTATATTGCAGGAGGGGTGCTGATGCCTTTGAGGCCAGAAGCCTAAGTACGATCGAGCGCGGGGCTTGCATTGTGGTGCGCTATATGTCAGGTAGTTGGGAAACATACGACAGATAACTGTCATTTGCTGCAGAAGTTTGTACAAACACCGCAACAACTGTTCTGCAACTTTTGCAGGTCAGTAGGACATGATGAGCGCAACTGTAGAAGTTATGAATTGATGATGGAAAAAACTCTTGCCTATAGGGTTTAGGAAGAAATGCGGCCCCCTAACCAGAGTGTTGGGATGGCGCGAACAAGCTTTCAGGGGCTCGGAGGGGGCCGAGGGAGAGGAGGACCTGGCAGAGGTCGGGGACAACTGATCTCTTACAATTACAGAGGACCAAGACACTATGCCCATGAATGCACTAACCCAACGTGACCGTCATGCAAATATTGTATTCAGTTTGATCATGAGACAGAAGAATGTCCTATGCTGATAGCGAGGATGTGCGACAAAGGAGCACTACCACCTCAGCTAACTCAGAATCTACAGATGATGAGGGATGAGCCTCGCAAAGAGGATTCGAATGTGAATATATTTCTCTGAAGTGGAATTGCAACGGGTGATGATAAGGGGAAATAGCCCGAAGACAATATATGGGTTCACAAAGCCCTGCCCAAGGAGGCTGAATTTGATTTGGAGTGCGCACGTGAAAATTTCATGGAAGCAAAGAAGAGCTTCACTGAGGCCTCTACCTCAAGGAGCAAGGATAAGTCTGATCAAGAATTAGACCCTTCTATGCTTATAACCTTTCCACAAACCAGCATGAACTTGTTGTGCGATAACAAGGCTGTGAAGGGATTACAATAGCTTATAAATAGATGCACCAAAGACACTCCGGGTGAACCACGCGTGGTACAAAAGATTGGTAAGAATAAAGCAAGGACAAGACAAGGGATGAGACTGACCGCACATATAGGAGAATATGAAATGGATCAGGTTATTTTGGATCTGGGGTTAGATGCGAATGCCCTACCAAAGCAGACTTGGGAGTGGATGGGATGACCCATGCTACAGTGGTCTCTGATTCAGTTAAGGATAGAAAATCAGTAGAATATCATCCCCATGGGACGACTATAAGGAGCGACGGTAGATATTGAAGGCATGAGTGCATTGGCTGACTTTGAAGTAATAGAAATTGTGGATGACAATAACCCCTACCCTGATCTCCTTAGCATTGATTGGGCTACTAATATGAATGGGGTAATCAACCTAAAGAAGTGAAAGATGATATTTGAAAAGAAATCACTTCGCGTAATATTACCCCTAGATCCTACTGAAGGATCGCGCTATACTAAAATAGCCCGCTATTATGAGAGCGATGATGATTTGGACTGCATATATAAGATAATAGCACGAGACCAAGATTGGATGAATCCAACAACGGATGGACGAATTACATGGGATCATGAAAGTTCCTGCACCTTGGACTTTGATGAAGAATTAGAGCGCTGGTAGAATCAGCTACATGAAGTAACCATGCTAAGCTATAACATGATGACCCATCGCTGCGCTGTGTGCCATTAGAAGTATGAAATATTCCCACTTATGATGGCTTGAATGATGTAGATGTATTTTTGGATGCCTTTGAGAGGGAAGTACCAGAGAAGCAGCGCTTCTAGGGTTTGGATTGAGCACTGCGCGCTACGCCTGCAAGATGGTGGGGTATGCACAAGGGTAGCTTTAATGATTGGCGTGAGTGTAGGAGGATGATGAGAACATGCTTTGGGAAGTTGGAGGTGTGAATAACAGACAAATATGATGGGAAGGATGATCCGCACGCACACTTGGCCAAATGGGCTAAGGCTTATGGAGTGAAGCCCCAACTTGAATGGGTGCACTTGTTCTGTCATACCCTGGATGTCATCTCAATGAACTGGTACTTGGAAATAGATCTTTGTCATGGTACAGGTGAATGGGATATTCTGCGCGAAGGATTCATAATGATATTCATCTTTGAAGACAGGTTTGACTGTATTGACGAAGTGCTACAAGAAGTGAAAGTAACAATCTTTAGGATACCGTAGGATCCTTTGGATCTGATTCAACCCGATTAGACTACTCAGCTGAGCCACGCGCTGGAATGCTATAACGTGACTGTTGAAGAAGAAGATGAGGATCCGCGAAAGATTAACATCCTGAAACAGAGGGTCACCACGAGGTTGAGGAATTGCAGATTGAGAATCCTGATATAACCGTGCCACTGAAAATGAAACAAATAAATATTGGTACGGAGGCAGAGCCCAAGTTCGCGAAGATTGGAGATAACTGGCATGACGCAACGGTGGATAAGGTTGTTGAATTGCTCCGCGAATACTACGATTTGTTCCCTACCAAGTTTACGAAGCTAAAAGGGATAATAGGAGACCTGGGCATTATGAAGATCATGTTAAAGCCTGATGCAAAGTTGGTTAAGCAAAGACCTTACCGCCTCAATTTGAAGTATAAGGAAAAGGTCTGCTTAGATCTAGACAAGATGCTTGCGGCAGGCATCATTGAGCTCGTAGAAGAATATGATTGGGTAAGCCCAATGGTGGTATAGGAAAAGAAGTAGAAGGATGAAATAAGGATATGTGTAGATCTCAGGAATTTGAATGACGCTCGCGTACATGATCCTTTCCCGACTCCGTTCACTGATAAGGTATTGGATAATGTAGGTGGCCAGGAAGCGTACTCCTTCACCAATGGGTTATTTGGGTACCATTAGATCAAAGTCACACCGGTGGATAGAAGCAAGATGACCTTCGCGACTGAGTGGGGATGTTTTCAGCACACTGTAATGCCTTTCAGATTGAAGAATGTGCCTGCGATTTTTTCGCGCATAGTCATCGCTGCATTCAAGGAATTTATTCATAAGTTTCTGGAGGTGTACTTTGATGACTGGACTATGTTTGGGCAGGTAAAACACCATGTGGCAAGTTTGCACCTGATGCTAGATACTTATCAAAGGTACCAGATTGCGCTCAATTTGAAGAAATGCCTATTTTGTATTCCTTTTGGGACCCTGCTGGGTCATGTGGTTTGTAGACAGGGACTGATGGTAGATCCCGCGAAGATCGCAGTGATACTTAACTTGGAGGTGTCGAGGAGTGTGAAACAGTTGTGTGAAACCTTAGGACATACTAGGTATTATAGGAAGTTTATCAAGGGCTATGCCCAGATCACCACACCTATGGAGAAGTTGTTGAAAAAGGATGTCATGTTCTGTTGGAATGAGGACTGTAAGAAAAGCTTGGATTTATTGAAAGATAAAATGGTCACCGCGTCGATTTTAGTCTTCTCCAATTGGAAGAAGAACTTTCATGTACATGTAGACGTGTCATGTATAGCACTGGGAGTTGTACTGACACAGGTTGGCATAGGAGAACTGGACCATCCTATAGCGTTCGTAAGCAGGAGGTTATCCAAGGCTGAGAAGAACTATTCCACCACCGAGCGCAAAGGGTTAGCCATGGTATACGCGTTCCAGAAGTTTAGACACTATTTGCTGGGTGGAAATTTTAAGATGAATACGGATCATTCTGCATTGAAATACCTGGTCATAAGCCTGTATTGGGGGGAGAATTTGTAGGTGGTTTTTATTGTTCCAAGAGTATGATTTTGAGGTTATTGTGAAACTTGGACAACTAAACGCAAGACCAGACCATCTGTCGCACATCAAACAGGGGAAGAGCCCACAAATTTGGAGGAGGGATTGCCTGACACGTAGCTATTTGCAATACGTGTCATGGATGATCACTTTGAAGACATCATACACTTCATAACGACAGGAACTGCCCTGGAAGGTTACACCATCCAACAGAAGGAGTTAGTGGTGCGCGCAACAAAATTTTCTATCATTGTCGGGTATCTGTACAAAATGGGATCTGATGAAGTATTATGACAATATGTACTAGAGTTTGAAAGGAGAAATATCCTCATGGACGCTCATGGGGGCGTCGTGGGAGGTCAGTATGCAGGGAGGGTGACAGTGCAAAAGATTCTATGCGTAGGGTTGTGGTGGCCAACCCTCCATCAAGATTCAAAAGCTTACTACAAGGCGTGTGATGTGTGTTAAATGACGAGCAGGCCATCGTGGAGGGATGAGCTGCCTCTGAATCCAGAGATGACGTTACAACCCTTTGAGAAATGGGCGATATATTTTGTGGGACCCATTCAACGCCAAGGAAAGAAGACGGGAGCGCGATACATTATCATTGCGACTGAGTATTTGACTCGATGGGCAGAGGCACAACCTATGAAGGATTGCACAAGTGTGACTGCTGCGAAGTTCCTCTTTGAGTATCCACTGATGCGATTCGGGTGTCCAAAGGTTCTGATGAGCGACCATGGTACGCACTTTCTAAACGAAACAATCAGCGCGCTTACGGAGGAATTTCAGGTATATCACTAGAAAAGCACGCATTATCATCCATAGGCTAATGGGACAGTGGAAGCATTCAATAAGGTGTTGGAGAACGCATTGACCAAGGTGTGCAATACTTAGCGAAGTGAATGGGACCTACACATACCCACAGTTCTATGGGCCTATCGGACGACCTGCAAATCGTTGAGGGGACAGACACCCTTTAGGCTTGTATATGGTGTTGAAGCAGTGATGTCCATGGAATACATTGTGGCTAGTTTGCTAATAGCGGCACTCACAGGAAAGAGAGGCTCGCACAACTTGCTGAGCTTGAAGAAGAACTATTTCTAGCTGGATTTCACCAACAGGTCCAAAAGCAGCACGAAAAAGCATGGCACGATCGACACATTAAGTTGGGCACTTTTAAGGTAAATGATCTGGTTTTGTTATATGATAGTAAGTTTGATAAATTTCCAAGGAAGTTTAGAATGCGCTGGTTAGGGCCCTATGTCATTAAGGAGATTATCGGCTGTGGAGCAATTTAGTTGGTTAAATTGAATGGAGACCCCTTCCCAGGAAAGGTGAATGGCATCCAATTGAAGCCATACATCGATGATCCGGCCAAATGGCTATATGAGGGTAGCATAGTCTTAGCGTTCTAGGTAGCTGAAAGGAGGCGTGGGACTATAAACTACATTGCCCAGGTTGGGGAGTTGCACGATTAGAGGATTGTGCGAAGCGAGGAAATGTCACAGGGTTCGTGACAAT
This sequence comes from Pinus taeda, assembly GCA_000404065.3. NCBI lineage: Eukaryota > Viridiplantae > Streptophyta > Pinopsida > Pinales > Pinaceae > Pinus > Pinus taeda. The sequence goes on from APFE030529680.1 coordinate 69,536, forward strand.
GCAAAGGGAGCTGCACTACCCAGTAGGTCAGTCAGAAAGTGACCGTTAAAGTCACTATTCATGATTTGACAGTAGAAATGAGATCAAATGACCGAAGTTTAAGACAAAATTTATGGGTAAGATCCTTGGAAATCTGTTGCCAATCTGACATTAATGAACCAAATGTGGGGGGAACGGTCGGATTTGAATTCAAAATGCCCTATAAATTACAGGTGGCTGCCTAGCAAAAAAAACTTGGCATTTTTAGAATTGAGTTTTTGAGCTCTCAGGTGCACATGAACCGCCAGAACTTCGAAGCTTTGCTAACCAGTTCAGTATTTGAGACATTTCCAAAGGAGACACAGGAGTTATTGCGTAGAGTTATGTCAACACCCGTAGAATCTATGGACACAGAAGTAGTGACAACCGAGGAGGCTATGCCAGAGGTTGTTAGGGAGATAGAGGTAGCTGCCCCGAAGGTTGAAAAAGTATTAGCTAAAGTTCCCAAATCACCTCAGACACCTAGATCGAAGTTGACCCCAACCAAGAAGATTGTGAAGGATAAAAAGGAAAAGCACCCTGTACATGCGTCGCCGAGAAGGAACCCATCGAAGGACAAGCCCACCGCACAAAAAAAAGGCAAAGCCATTAACCTAGAGCCGGAGGAGGAAGAAATTGAAGACATCCCGATGGATGATGAGGACTTGGGGATAGACATGGAGGAAGTTGATGTCCAGGGTGCTAACCCTATCACTTGGTTGACTAAGTACATCCCTCTGTGCCAGGGCAAGACCAACGTTCCAAAGGACATTGGCAATAACAAGGTCCCCTTGCAAACCCCTCTATTGACGAACAAGATTGTTGTTGTAGTTCTGATACCAATTGTTGTAGCTCTGATGCCACTTTTTGTAGATCTAAACCAAAAATATATGATAACAGAAATAACCCAATAAATAACAAGATCAAAATAGATAGAATGCTTCTCTTTATTGATCAAACCCTTAAGGTACGACAACACCATACATTCACTCCTTAAGGAAGGAGAACACTCCACAAGCCATATGCTTATTCATACAAGAATACTTCTCTTCGTATCCCTCCATGTGGAGTCTCTAGCCTCTATATAGGCCTCATACATACAATACCATGCATCATTACCGTGGTTTCCTCATACCATCAACTAATACTCCATGAGGCCCCTTACATTATTATTAAAACTAAACTTGGTGGTCCCTTACATGACATGGGGTTAACCACCTTATTTATTACTATGGCCCATCCTATTATTACATTATTACCTTGGGTACCTCCCTCGGTACCCCATATTACCCCCCTAGGTATATAACAATTGTTGGTGGGTTCGTCTATTAAAGTTGGAAGATTGGGACTTAGCTGACCATGAGAAGTTCTCGCACTACAACTGCACCCCCATTACATTGTTGGTCATCAAGCAACTGCTATGCTTGGTGCACGATAGGTGTTTATGGCTGGAATTAATCCATAGGATCACATAGTTGCCCTACATAGGAGAAAATCCAGCCATGATATTTGGCGGAAAAGGTAGTGAGAAGGCCCTCACGGAGGCCATGAAGGAGAAATTTAAGCTTGTGAAGAAACCGTGAGGCTATGCCATCTCAAGTATTAGTGACCCTATAGTCAAGGTGGCCACGCAGATCTTGGTGGGAAAAGTTATGAGGAAGTGTCATGCAGATGAAGTGTCGGCACCAGTCGTTGCTCTTGCAGCGCAGTGCGCCAAAGGAGTCCAGTTCAATTGGGTGCACTATCTCCACGGTGAGTTCCTTGCGAGCTACTGCGAGGTACATGAGCTCAGAAATACCTTCCACTATGCGTGGCTATTACTGTTTATTGTGTTTGTAGCATGGGATCTGCGAGAAGATAGTCAATTCCCCTCGGTCACGCTGGACCTGCTAGAAGCAGCGAAGTACGCTTCGCTGTGGGCAACCAAGGATGCTCAGCGCATCAAAGATAGCAAGATCTTCTAGATCTTGATGGAGATGAACATCCGCATGGATATCAATCGCAAACCGTGATTTTCGCCTACTTTGTTTTCCAACCCGCAAGGGTATGCGGAGTTCAAGGCAGACTTTCATCATGTGTTGATCAGGGCAGGGAAGGACCCTGTGCAGATATGGTATGACTTGCCTTACTTGGAAACAGATGATGCCATTAATGCAGTACTTGATTTCTGGCCAATAGAGTGGCACACTACATCAGACTTGGCGGTGGGGGCAAGCACGTCCACCGCGCAACGCAAAAAAGGAGGAGGCCAAGCTCAAGATGGCACAACTAGCCAAGAAGAGGAAGAAGGAGGTCACTGAGAAGGCCCAGGTAGAGCGCGATACTGCCCAATAGATAGAAAAGCAGACAGGCGGAACATAGCGGGGCTCTGATAAAGGTGCGAGGTTGCCTTCGCCCAACATAGAGGAGGAAACAGACGAGCAAATAGAGCAGCATGATGCAGAGCTGTAGGCAATGTCGGCCTACATCAAGCGCCCATGGGAACAAGAGAAAGGAGGGTCGAGGAAGAAATCCAAGGCCACTAAGGTGTCGTTGGACCCAATCACCCTCACGAAGAGCGATTTGCATGACATTGGAGACACGGTGTTGGATGTAACCGCAGAGGCACTACAACAGTTTGAACAACAACATCAACGACTATTGGGCACCATCCATACAGGTCTGTAGGAGCTGCAAACCCACACATCACAAGCTGGCCTGTTGTCCACCAGCCTCGCTATCGGCACTTCAGAAGTTGTTGAGATGTTGCGCATGAAGGTCTCTAGCACGACAGTGCTACCAGATGGAGCACTAACCATGAAGAATGAAGATGACAGGCCCACTATCAGCGCCCTTAAGGGAGTGGGGTTGAACTTGGCAGCACTCCCTAGCGAGGCGCTCCACCTATTACAGGATGGAGTGATCATGGAGCTAAGGGCCCATGAACATCGCACTTTGTAGGTAATCGGCGAGTAGAGGATTAATAATGAACATATGGCCCTACAACGAGACTTTTCCATCACCGTCATGATCGAGTTAACTGACCAAAACAAGCATATAATTCAGGTCGTGGAGGAGGCATGCCGAATGGTCCCAGAGTTGGCATTTCATGAGGAAGAGACAGTCGAGGTGCGCGTCTGTAAGCTTGCTACAGAGGTGCGTGACGCTCGCATAGAGATTGCTAGGATTCAGCTGGAGCTGGACCTACAGATTACAGAGTTACAATTGAAGGCCAAACCTTAAAAGCCGCCAGAAGTAAAGGAGAAGCATGGAATCGCTGTCACAGAGGTGTTAACGACGGTCGACAGCGTAGTAGCAGATTGCACACAAATTTTTGAACAGTCGTTCGAGGTCCTGACGAGCTTGCAGGAGGAACCTAATGTACAAAAATTGGAGAGAGAAGCATAAGAGTTGTAGCAGTGCTATGACGAAGTAAAAGGTACAACGTGAACCGTCACACTCACGCAGAGTCTGGCAAAGCTACAGGAGGCCAAGCAATTGAAAGAATAGGTAGATGCAGTGAAGCACAAGGAGGCAATCATGAGTGCATGCTTGAAGCCCTAGTTGGACGAGGCTTATGCGGTCACGACCTCTATTGATGGAAAGCTTGCAAATCTGCAAGCAACTCAGCAGAAGCTTCAGGCCGGCAGTTTAGGACTAGCAACCGAGCAGTTGGTTGAGGAAGCGAAGAAGGTAGCCACGCAGTGCACTGCCGAGGTTGTGGTCATACAGATTGAGCTAGGAGGTCTTCACGCCAAGATCTTTGCACCTGCAGAGTGACTCGAGGACAAGTCACCATGTTTTTGTTGGGTGTCTGTTGAGAATGAGATCCCCTAAGGATAGTTTTGGGGATAAAAGCCCATGTTTTGGGTCAATTGTGTAATAAAGTTGTAAAGTCTTCGCATTTTGTAGTCGCGAAGCACGAAGGTGTCAAGAGTCATAAAGGGTTGTCCACCCTTATTTTGTAAAGTGTAAAATCGGCTGTAAAGATCCACCCATGGTCTGCAGACCATGGGATGGTATAAAAAGGAGCCAAGTAAGTAAGCTCTAAGTAGTTTTAGTTGTAGTTCGAAGAATGAAGTGAAGAGTCGTGGTAGATAAGTCTAAGTGTTTGGGTCTTAGCGTAGGTAGAGGCTATGTAGCTGAGTGCGCAGAGGCCTAAGGTGGAAGTTTGTAGTTGAGTGCGTGTACCCCTGCAATTGTGTGCGTAGGGCGGATAGATTTTGCAATAATCTGAAGATATGAATAAAGAGAAGTATTCTACAAATTTTGTGTATTTATTTCTTGTTAATGCATCTGGTTATATTGCATTTTGGGTTTAATTTACAATGTTTGGGTGATGCGCGAATATATGTGATTATATTAGTTAATCGAACGCAAGTAAGAATATCAGTTTACGTGACACTAATTGTGATTGTTTAATACGATAAGTAAAACACTTAAGATAACTGGGGAGCCTCTACAACACACTGTCATAGCAGTGTGAAAGTACCTGGATCACGGGTTAAGGTTGCGCAAAGGTTAATTGTACTCCTTTGTGGAGGTATTGAAGGACAGAATAAAGGGCTAGACTGATAGATCCCTAAAGCTAATGACCCGCGTGAAAATAGGAATAGAGGGTATAAACTGACATCACGACCATCTCAGGGTGCGGAAAATTGGTTTTAGCATCCCCCCATGCTGCTTCGGATGAGACTTCGATCCACACTCCTCGGGCTGATGTTGAAAGGGCCAATAGTCTAGGGATTTGTTTGGCTAACTAACGCTGAACCTGGGTCAGACCCCACATAGCCAAGACAAAGAAATTTTCAGTTAAATTAATTATTTCCATTTTGTAAGTAGAATATTGATTTGATTGGTTTGCAAGTACAGTATCATAGTTCATTTATGCAACTAGTAGTTTCTCTTTCCTTCCTGCAGTTAGAGTTAGCCTTTTACATCTAATGAATGATACTCTCATTTATGTAATTAGGATAATTTTCGCTCCCTTGTAATTAAGGTAGGATTTTGTATTTTCATGCAAATTCTCTTTGTAGTTAGTTGAAAGAGTGGTCTCTGCATAATTCAGTCTGATTCAATGACTGGGGGTGACATGAGTAGAGCTTAACCCACTTTGTATATAGAATTGTCACCTCCAAGTTTGTACAAACCCCAGGTTGATAATTTAAGTTGGTAACCTTGGGTTTTGCAACATTCTTGTTGCAATACTAGGGCTCATCACAAAGTATGGTAACATTAGACACGATACACCCATGGATTATGTGCATGAAGAATTTTCTTCCATTTCTAGAACAATTTTTTTGTTTAATGTATGAGAAGGAAGATGTGAAGATTATTTTCCTATGATAATTCTAGGAGAGGAGGGATTCACTGGCAGAGGTAGTTGATTGAGGGTTCGGGTTGTCCAATTGTAGAAAGACATAATGCAATTGAGCCTACAGTTGAGTGGGAGTTGTCTCTAAAACATTAGTTGTGTTTAGTTGGATCATAATAGTGTAATGGTTTTGAAATTACAAGTAAGTTAATTTATAGTTTTAAGGAATCTTGTCACATAATAAAATGGAAAATGGTTGAATTTATGCATGCTTGATGTTGATGTACATTTCTATTTCCCACTAATTGTTAGTTACTCCAAGATAAGGTATTTCCTAGTGTTTTATCACCTAAAAAGTCATCACCTAGCCATTTTCCACTATGATGATCAAAATACACCATGTAGTATGGGTGTTATACATAAAAATTCACTTTCACATTAGGAAATAATTTAGAGAACCATTTTTCATAAATTATTTAAGTTTATCCACTTGAAAATAACCCAGAAGTTCATTTAATTAATTTCATGTTATTTTCATATTTACCCATTTTGTGAAAATAACTAAAAATATTTTTGCCCATCCATAAGCACGTTTAAATATATCATTATTTATTTATTATTCCTTAATCATTTTTCTTTCCCTCAAAGTAATTATCAAATATCTATTTAGTAATTAATTATAACGCGTTTTTACCACATTACACAGGGATAATTAAATAAACCATTATTTATTTGTTATTACTTAATATTCACACATTTATCCTATGAAATAGTTATTAAACCACTATTTAGTAATTATTTCTAACTCGCGTTGGTCATATCTCCTTAAGGTAACTAATAAGTCATTTTTATTTTTTAATTATTTTAACCATTTTTCTTAATTAACTCAACTAATCATTATTTTTTGAGTTGGTTTACTTAATAAAGGTTTTTGACCATTATATGAATCTTTTTATCTCTTAAATATAATAAAATACTCCTAATAGTTACATCTTGATTTGGTCTAATAATATTTTATTGTTTTGACTATATCTATATCTATCTTAGCATTATAAATAGAGAGATTTTTCCCTCTCTCTCTACACATGATCATTATCATTGTCATCACTGTGTTTTCATTACTCATGAGCTCTCCACATTATGTTCAACCAATTTTATTCTTTGCCCATTTGCAACCAGGAAGAGAGAGAAAACATGATCCAGG
>APFE030529708.1:0-12800 GCA_000404065.3 Pinus taeda
AGCTGCTGCTTTCCTAGGATTGACTGGCCAAAGCTTTTGACAAATCAGCTTGGCGTTCTCATACGTCTTGATCTCATGTTGGACTATAGATGGATCAGTACTAGGAATTTCCTCATAAGAGCAAGCAAACACATCTATAAAATCTTTAAAGAGGTCGATGTAAATTTGAATCTCTTCACGGTAACAATTGGCTCCGATGAAGACATTTTCTATAATGGCAGGATTCCTAGAGATGTTTATAGGTACAAATTTTGAGATAATCGACATATTGTCTTCAACAAATAAATGTGTTGGAGCCAAAGGGTTTGACACTGTACAAACATCACTAGTAAGTAGATTGGAGAACCTGCATTCGACTTCCTGCAATGGTGGAAGAATATATGATCGATGATGTAAATATTCCCAAGGTTGGTCTATACTCGTCATCGCTTCTAAAATTGCTTCATCAGATGGTAAAACTGTATCTAAGAAATCCAAAGCAGAAGTAGAGTCAAGGGTCCAAGCTAGAGCCACATCACCATCTAACTCCTCTTCTGAAAAAGGAGTGGGATGGTTGTCTGCAAAGTTAACGATAGATTGATAACTAAGCTTTGCTGTAGACATGGGGAATTCCATTCCACCAACATGGACTCCATCTAATGTGGTCGTAGATGAAGGTAGGGTCCAAGGATCCAAAAAATAATGAGTTCAAAAGAACTCTTTCCATGAAAGCCCCTTGGAGGATGAAATTGCATTGATTCTAGTTGTAGGAGGGGGAAGATCAAATATACCCATCAAGGAAGAGTACATCCCTACTCCTAAATTCTCTATAGGTTGACAAGGATTATCCACCAATGAAACGGTAGAATCTGAAGTTGCACGGGAATCACCAGGAGAATAATCTAATTGATCAATTTTAACAATTCTCCCCTCGTGAGGAAAACAAAGGATGTGAAACAAATATGAAACTATGGTGTTCATCTCATAAATCCAATTTCTTCCCAAGAGGAGGTTGTAATCCAAGTTGGCATCAATGATTTCTACCTCAATATTAACGACCTTTCCTCCAACACATATAGGAAAAGTCGGGATAATTATGTGTGGACTATGAGAATGATCATCAAATGCTGTTAAGAGAGAGTGAAGGAACAACTGAAGGTGATCTAATGGCCTTCCAACATGACATGGAAATTACGCATGTGGAAGCTCCCTCATCTATAACTATCTGAAAAATATTGGTGTTCCGGTAAGTAGACTTTATCTGGAAAGCCATATGATGAGGAAGTCTCTTTTTGACATTGAGCATATCAAAAGTGCGTGCCAAAGATTTTTTTGGATCTACTGCCCCGACTGCCAAAAGCAAAGCACTTCTTTGAGAAGGACATGGTTGGATTACCTCCAATGCAGACATAGCACAGGGACTTTGAGCTAGATCTTCTACCATCGAGTAGTTCTGGGCTTCCCTAGCATTAGCGTTAATCATCGAGCACTTAGCGGAACCTTTCGGTATCTGAGGTATAGACTCAACAGAGAGTCGCTCAATATGAAGCGGGTCTGAGGTTTCAGGAACAAATTTTGCCTTAGATGTTTCCGTTTCACCGTAATCGCGTGCGCATGTGGCAACGTCGACATGTGAGTTCATCATATACACATTTGACGAATTTTCCCCTTCCTAGTTGCCCCCTGCGGAGGTACCAATGTTCGACTTCGCACCAGCAAGTGATTGCTACCCTTGGGGAAAAGGGTTAGTCAGGACATCTTGGGAGCTAGAGGACCCTTGCTGCACTAACAAGCGCTGAGCATCCCAAATATTGGGGCAAAGGTGAGTCAAATGGTCTCCATTGCATAACTAGCATGGAAATTTAACTTTCTTCTTAGACTCTTTTCTACCCTCACCAGCACCATTGCCGAGCTTGTTCGCATTACCCTTCTCTCCCTGATTCTTCTTCTTACCTCGTCCCTTCTTCTTCCCATCAGATTGTTGATTTCCCTTGGGGTTAGAAGCCTAAATGATGTTAATGGAGGTACTTTGGGAGGGCGAAGGTGTAGACGGTGTTGCATGGTTAGAAGAAGCAATTTGTAAAGACAACTGCTGCAATTGGTTCAAAAGGTTCACCACATTTGCGTCAATTGATCCAACCATACCATCGGCGTGAGAGCCAAGCTTCGGTTTGGCTAAATCAACTTTGGATCTAGGAGTGTCAGGTAAGATTTTTTGAAGAGTCCCAGACTGAGAATATATTAATTCTAATTACTAGGCTCGAAAAATAGTCTGCTCTTCTAAATAAACACCAGAAAGAGAAACATCCTTAGGGATTTTAGGTTGTAAAGATTTTAAAAACCATTTGAGATGGAACTCTGGTGGAATTTTGGCTTTGATAAGCCTCTTTCCCCATTTCCATTCCTAAATATGATCCGAAATGTGAATTTCCATGTCTTGATGAAAATTGGCTAGAAGTTTAGTTTCAGCTTCATAATAGACAGGCAACTGAAAATGGTTTAAGAAAATATTAGCCAAATCAACGAAAGAAGTAAAAGTGCCCCCTGGTGACTCTATATACCATTTAGCCACATTACCCATTAAGGTGTGTTGAAATAACCTCAACCTAACTGAATTATCGATCAGGGAGTTTGATGAGCACCATAAATGGAACGTGGTCACATGGTCTCCCGGGTCTTCACCATTCTTCCCTTCTAATTTTGGAATATCCGATGGAAGTTTAGTTGGGACTGGAGGCTAAGTCGGATTGTACCTAATTGGATCATTCGTCAATTTGGTCAAGTATGGTAGATTAAGCGTGGCTAGAAGAGGAAGTCGTGGAGGACCTTGGGGATTCCATTTGGACTGGGTTGGGTTCCCATCGGTCTGAAAAGAATGAATTGGATTTTGAAAGGCACTAGGTTGCCCGAAGTAGCTTATAGAACCTACTACACCAAAGGGTGATCCTTGTGGTCCAACAAAACTCGGAGTTTGACCAACTCTAGTTGAAAATCCTTCATAACCGGTAAAGTTACCCCCTAACGAAGTATTGAAAGGAGCTGGCAGCCCCTGATAAGGGTTCCAAGCATTAGCAAAGGGTGAAAAACTTTGAAATAAATTAACTGAGGAATATGGCACATTCCCTTGTTGGCTGAAAAACTGATTCCTGGCTCCTATCCCACTAAGCACAGGGTTTGTCCAACTTTGAAAGGGGTTACCACATTGACTTATGAAAGGAAAAGGAATAGACCCTACTATCAGATTGGAATGTGCTATATGACCACTTCCAAATGGGAAACCTTGAAAAGAAGCCTATCCACTCATCATGGATGTGGAGGCGATTGATGGTATATTTAACAGAATTGAAGGAATACCTTGAGAGGGCATTCCAAAAGGGAAAAATCCAAAACTGGATGCATTACCTTGAGAACTTCCACTTGTTGACGGAATTGAAGTAGACCCACATAAGGAAGTGTTGGGAGTATTAGAAGGGATGGAAATAGTTCCTCCCCCTTGCACAGATATGGGAGTCTGCATGCTCACAACACTCGTGGTGGATGCCATGCTTACAACAGTGGTCATCAAAGCGATAGATGTGTGTGGACCTTGGCTTGAAGGCCTGTGAGTTGGAGTTCCAACGTATAACAATACATCTCGATGATCAGGAGGGAGAGGAGAATTCGAAGCCGCTACCAAATTTTAAATCTCTTCTACTTCAATACTATCTTCTGACTGGAAGAGTACTTGAGAAAGAACTATTGTGTTCCTCTCTAACTCTGTGGTAGTACTAGGTCTATCTTGTGAACTAATGCCCCCAAGCAGAGTATCAATTTCCAATGTGCCTACTACCACTGGTTGAAAACCACTGGTAGAATCGCTCCTACACCTTCTAGGAGAAGGCTCTAGACTCGTAAGTGAAAGCCTACGAAGTCTCCGGGACTGTCGAGATAGTCGTTCAGCCACTTTGAATTATTTTTATAAGATCTACTTAAAAACTCAAGAAAATTAAAAGCTAGGCTGACTTGGAGCACAGAACACACACTAAAAAATGTCCCTAAAGAGATCAGGAATCAAACAACTTTCTAGTATTTCCACTCTAGGTGATTAGGATCAGACACCAAAATACAAGAAAGTTTATAATAAGGGCCTTCCGAAAATAGACTGGGGTAATTACGCCCCAGGTCTACTAATGAAGGTATCAGAGGTAGTTACGTTGACCTCCAGACAACACCCTTTACCAGTGCAAGCCCCCAAGCTTCCCAAGGGTGCCACGGGATTCCCCTCCGCAACCACCTGTGTGGATCCCTAGGATAGGCAACTAAAGACACCGACTCGTATCAGAAATTGGGCAAAACAGTTGTGAGGTAGGATCTGACAAGTAAGAGAGGGGGTATCTCTTGCCCTTATCTTCACAAACCTTTGTGCTTAACTCCCAGTCATGGAGCTTTCCTAGTCTCCCTAACACGATTGGATTTCACTCTTTAATTAGACTTCTATGTTTTACAATTTAGAGTGGCCTTGGAGAGTTTACTCTCCTCTCACCTAATCCAAGGCCCTAAATAAACCTAAAACTTGTTGGTGTATTCTGGTGACAATACAAAAAGTTCTAGTTTATTTTATTAAGCACTTGATTTTAAGTGGTTGTTCTTTTAAGTGAAAGGTACAATATGGAAATGAAACCGATGGTGTTTGTATGACGCAAAAGAAATTAATGAAAAACTAACTTATATGAAATGCAATCATTTGTTCTTCGATGAAAACAAATTTCTACTTGGGTTCTAAGCAACTTCTATAAAGCAAAAACTTTTTTATTTTCTTTTCTTATACCACACTTCACACTCACAAGAGCTAAAAAGACTATTGATCCTTTAATAATGAAAAACTATCCTAATGCAAGGTGTACATGATAATGCAAGATCCTAGTTTACTCTAAAAAGAACGAAAGCATTTGTTTGTAACTTATTAATAAGCCAACTTAAGTGTTTGAAAAGAATACAAATTTTGAATACAAAATCTTATCCAACAAGAAGGACTAATAAAAAAGATCACAAATCACTTTCAAAAAATCAAAAGAAACCAAAATCAAACTTGGAAAAATAAGACAAAAACAATGTTTTTTAAGGACTTTTCTTTTTCAAGTAATGAAAACAACACTTCGAAAGCACTCTATATGCCACCAAAGACTCAAAGACTGAAAGAAGAGCACAAGGAAACTTTGCAAGTTATAAATTCGACAATGAAGGAAAACTTGAACAAAAAGGGCTTCAACTTGTACTAATCGACCGAAACAGTAGCAAAGATCTTTGATAAATTGACCAAGAAGTCAGGAAATAAACACTTTCAAATTCATCAAAAAGAAACTTTCAAAAAGAAATAAAAGGTGTAAGGCCACAAAATGATGGAAAGCAAAGCAAGTAGACCAATAATCAAGCTTGACACAAAGATTGAAAACAATATGATGTTCCAGAGAACCAGAACAATCAAGAACCTCTATAAGAAGTCTTGTGTGTCCAAACAAAAATCATCAAACTCACTCAAAAGCAAACCTAGGCCAAAAAAATTTCAAAGCAGAAGAGAATTCAAAATAGTAAGCTAACTGAATAATTAAATTCTAAAGATAGAAACTGACCACTCAGAAACCAAATAGACCAAGAAACAAATCTTTCTGGGCAGAAAGATTTGAAAAAAGCATGCAAAAATTGGTATACACGACTGTGTTCAAGCATAGAGGAGTGTACACATGCTTGTGACAAAGGAAACTCACATATACACGGGTTGAATTCACAGAAATGAGCGTGTGTACACTACTGTAAATAGAGAAAAGTGTGTATACAAAGCTTTGCAAGAAAAATAAAAAATGAAGCCAGATGAAAAAGATCAGACTTAAGGTTTGAGATTCTACTGGACCAAACAATACTGTCACAATAAGCTAACCAAGAACTGAGCCCTAATTGACACTGAACAACCCAAACTAGGAATAACAAGATTGTTATCCCCAGTGGAGTCGCCAATTCTATTACAGGAATAAGTACCCTAGGGCTTTGGGTTGAAACCCCAACAGAGCAAGAGAAAACTACAATAAGAAACACTCATACAACTCAAGCAACATGCTTATATAAACAAACTATGTGATAGCGGCCATACCCAGATATCCTTCATTTGGGTAGTTCCAGTAGGGTTTAGACCCTCTGCGACTCCTGATGATATTCGAATTTGCAAATCAGCCAATCCGAACATACATAGCATCATATAGATAAAGAATTTTAATGAAACCAACTTTATATCATATAAGCAAGATGATTAGTTATACATCAAAATGACATTCATACATGAATTACAACAACATCTGATGCATAAACAAAGTTAATCTCAAGAACAAGAAAATGTTTCTTTTTATTGTAGAAAGCTATAACCAACACGGAGAGAATTCACCTAAGTCTTCTTCTTCTAGCTCCAAGCGGAACCGTCCTCCAAACCCGTCCAGTCCCATTCTTCAATAGCTTCCTTCCATAACCAATACCATGATATCTCAAGCAAGTGGGAGAATATCAACACTCAAGGAAACAAGGGTTTCGTAAACTTGGGGAAGTGCTTGAAGCACAGGGATACTTCAGACTCAGTCAAGGGATAATCTCAGTATAGTAATTTTATCTCTTCTCCTCCTTAAGGCCTTCCCATAGAAGTCTATTCATACTTCTCGCAATTATTTTTTTAGTTGGGAAACAGTTGGCAAATAGTTGTACCACGGGCACTAGGAGGTAATCTATAGGTAAAACTCGTGAACTCTGCCCATAATTAAGGAAATTTAATTTTTTTAAGTGCTTTAACACATATACGCGAGTTGGGTATAGACTAACCCGCATGTACATGCTTTTATCACAGGGAAAAGTAGCGTACAGGGAGTAAAACACTGTTGTTAAAATATTTGGGCCAAGTCTGGAAGGAGGGGTTGCCCTAGGCCATAAACCAAACATCACAAATACCAAGGGTGATATTTAGAGCTATAACAGTTGTGTATGACCTCCTTTGCAAATAATTCGATCTCCCTCTTTCCTATCTCTCGGACACTAGAAATACTGAGAAAATATTCTTCCAAAATCTCTTCTTCCAAATCTTTATTGGTCACTCGCTTTGATTCTTTCGCTATCTTCAAATGCACCCTTGCTAAATACCTACAACTGGGTAGTTGAACTGCTCAACTGTGATCTTCTTTGATGCCACTTCTCCAAAACCTCAAATTTCTCTTATAGTCTTCTATTGAGCAACCAATGACCAAGTTCTAATCCCAATCTATGGCTTAGATCACTTTAACTCCAATAGAAGTCTCTAGAGAAAAATCAAATTATCTTAATTAATTAACTTTAATTAACTAACTTCCCTAAGTTAAAATTGGGAAGTAGTTAGATTATTAGATAATTAATTTAATTAAGGAATTTTTAAGTCTTATCTGATGAAACATTTTCTGGATTTTGGAGATCTCATGTTCCTTAGCCTCTTAGACATCATTTGAGACTAGAACACCTGCTCGTTGCTACCAAATCATTAGAGAAATTTTGAGGTAAAAAATGGGCCTCAAAACAAAAATGTACAACCAAAATAAACTTTATAAGAACGAATAGGATAGAATATGATGATGTCAACCACGGGGGATGATTTACCATTTTTTGAGTAAAAATTAAAAAGACTAAATAAAAAGACTACTTTTTGAACTCATATTTTCAACTTATCTTCCTATGGTTTTACTCAAGTTTCAAGAGGGATCACTCACTGGATGCATAATTTAATTCCTCATCCAAGTAGTATCCATGTTTCATACTTTTGATGGACCCTGCTATATGAAAAAAACGGTTGCAATCACAGTTTTTCATGTATTTCTCATTTTTCCTATAGAAGGGTATATCGTAAGTATGTAACATGGGTACTCCTTGGATGAGGAATTCCAATTCTACATCCACTGAGTGTTCCCACTCGAAATTTGAGTAAAACCATAGGGAGATAAGTTGAAAATACAAGTTGAAAATGTGGTTTCTTAATTTTTTCCCTTTAAAATTTGATGATGTAATTTAATCCTATTTTATTATTTCCACTATTATTTTATAATATTCCTTAGGGCGTGCATTTGAGACCTCAAAATTTCTCTAATGGCTCACTCTTAGCAAGGAAGGTGTTCTCCACTATACCCATCTATTCTATGAAGTAAATGACCTGATCCACGCTGCTGATGTCTAACATCTATGATACCTCCTTCCTCCCAATATTTAAGCTGAAACGACTATCTGTCACTGGAAATCACTATGAAGAAAATAGTCACTATCCACTATGCTACTACACATACTTTATCTCACATTCCTAATGCCTCTATACTACTAAAACCAATGCACTTGTGTGTATTGATCTCTCAGATCCTAAAGATTGAGCTTCCATAAGGCAACTCCCTCTGAGTCTCAAACTATCACTGATCTACTGTGTCACTGCAATTGTCCCTTGAGTCTCTGAATGCACCACCCTAGCTCTACATTTTCTTTCAAGTATATGACTATGCCTAGCTAACACCTCAATACTCTTGCTATTCTACTACTGTGGGTTCCCGTAGAAAAGGTACCGATCCATGTGAAGAATATAAAACAACTGGATCTAATCTACTGATGAAGCCCTCCTTCGATAGATCCATACTTCCTATTTCTCCTCCCACAAATCCTATCATGGAGCATCATACTCCACTTCCATCTAAGAATAATGTGGAAAACATATCAAACACATCCTCTAACCTGGTGGTCAAGTCATTAATATTTGTTGAAATTTTTGTTTGCCTCCCCTTCTTTTCCTTTTCCTCTCCAAACATTGGGTGACGTAGTGAACAAACTCACCACATCCAAAGCACTTGATCTTCGACAAGACCTTTTTCTCCTTTTCTCCCTTTCAGTCGTGTCCATGAATGGGACCCTTCTTCGCTTTTCCATTTCTTGCAAGGGCTACATTCCCCTCCTCCTTATCTATCTTCAGTCCCTTACCAATGCTGCTAGTAGTACCCTCTTTGATATTGAGCCTTAGCTCAAACTCCTGAGTAAAATTTAATGCATAGGAACTTCCAACTACGAAGCGTGTCTCACCCATAAATCACTTGAATGAATGTACACTAATTCTTGGTGAACCAATTGAGTGTTGTGCACACCAACTCACTATCTAATGGTTTCTCTCCAAGAGATGCAAGATCATCTCTAATAACCCGAATCCATGTGAGATAGGATTTAACATTCTAAACCTTTTTCATTTTGATCATCCTTAGCTTCTCCTCGAGAATCATTTTCCGATTCTCAGATGGATCACGATACAACTTATTGATGGTGTCCCACATTTCCTTTGTTATGTTTTCAACGGTAATATGCATGACAACTTGATGCATAGGTGATCATACGGACACACACTCACATGACTTGAAGACAAAACTACCAAACCATCCCGATACATATGTTAAACATGACTAACCAACGGTGCAAGCGAAAGGCATGACACTTGTGACTGATCATTCATGATCGAGACGATGCTTGCACGACAGTGAATGTGACTCCATGTGTGAGTGTGACAAATGATTTCATGGCGAGCACATCAAACACATACCAAGCAAAGACTTTGAGCATAACCAGAAAATGGTCGCAAGCATGACTTAGACATCAACATGCAGAGACTTGACTGCAATAAACAAGCAAGGCAAATGTAAAGACCCACACGAGCTCACAGAGTGAACCAGAGTGTGTGCAGCCATCAAGTGAAACTCTCCAAGGGAGGCTCCGAAATTGGTGCAGTCCAAAATTTTGGAGGGTCCTTTGAACTGCTACAACACCTTCCTAATGGAAATTTCATTTTCCAGCATAGATCCATCATTTGTATGTGTTGGCAATTATCCCCTCATGTTCCCACTGGTATCTAGTCTATCCATTCCATTAAGCCTCTGTGTCGAAGAGGGAGGTTTTGTTGGAAGAGGTCTCCCCTTTTGCCTGGGAGATTTCTTTCTGTATGTAATCTGGGGTGAGTTCCTGATATCTATAGGAAAACACTTAGGGTTGGATGGCCTGTAGCGGAAGCTTTGTGAATGGATATGGGTTATTACACTACTTGTGTTGGTGGTGGTGAGTAGAATAATTAACCGAGAGATGAAATTGTGGTGTTTGAACAAGATAACCTGCTTGGTTCATTTGGGAGGCATATCTGGAGGGCCAAGCATGCGTCTTGACTGGTGGAGGAAACTGACTATGTTTGTAGTCTAGAAATACAAATTGTTTTTGAATGCATTTAAGGACCAAACTGTTATCTGGGACCCTAGGTTGCTCAGTGAACAAAGGATGGCTTTTTATTATCATCTAAAATTGGGATCAGACCTAGGAAGCATGAGGTTTCCTATGCGACCTTGGTGCAATAGTATGGTGTTTGTCAATGAGGGGTCTAGAGTCGATGTTTAGGTAACTCCTTCTTTCCTACCTTTAATTGGAATTCTAGTATATGTTTGTATTGTCTGGCATTTCGGGATATTTCAATTTCAGTTCTTGGTCTTTTGATATTTTGGGTGTTCTGCTCGTGATGGAAAAACCCTTTATAGTTTTCTATTGTGTATTGCAAAGGAGTGGGTATTGGGTTTCACCCTAGTAATCTTAGGGCTCTAGTGTTTTTTAAATTTCCTTGGTCACAACTTCCATTAAAGAAATTCTGAGGTAAAAAATGGGCTTCAACACAAAAATGTACAACAAAAATCAATTTTATAAGAATGAGTACGATTCAATATGATGAGGTCAACCATGGGGGGATGATTCACCATTTTTGGAGTAAAAAGATTAACAAAAAAAACTATTTTTTCAACTCGTATTTTCAACTTATATCCCTATGATTTTACTGAAATTTTGAGAGGGAGCACTCGTTGGATGTAGAATTTATTTTTTCATCCAAGGAGTAACCATGTTAGATACTTTTGATGATCTCTATTACATGGAAAATGTGAAATACTTGAAAAAATGTGATTGCAACAATGTTTTTTCAATTCTTTTACATTTTTCATGTAATAGGGTCCATAAATAGTATGCCATTTGGCTACTCCTTGGATGTAAAATTAAATTCCACATCCAATAAGTGTTCTTGCTCAAAATGTAATAAAAATCATAAGGAGATAATTTGAAAATACGAATTAAGAAAAGTATTTTTTCCCACCAAAACTTGATGAGGTAATACAATTTTATTTTATTATTTCCACTATTATTTTATGATATTCCTTAATAGGCCCATTTTAGACCTCAAAATTTATGTAATGCTTTATGTATGCTTGAATTGGAGCTGGGCAGGGAAGGGGAATGTGTGGGCTGGTAGTTGGGTGAACGTGGGGACATCTATCTAGCGCATTTGCATTGGTGCGGGGATTTCAGGTCTTCTCTGGTCACTTGGGCCCACTTCATTGTGTGGGGAGGTGCTTCTCAAAATCCTATTATCGTCTATGGGATTTTGGTTAGTTATTCACTTCGACAAAAGGGTTGTTGTTGGAGAGTAGTGTGGTTTCGACAAAGTGGTGTTCCAACACTCTTGGTCAGAGTAGTGTATTAGTTCAGTTAATCAGTCTTGGTACCTAGAGGTAGAGGATATGTTGCGCCAACACGAGCGTACTCGTTGGGGTGGAAACACTCGAGGCCAATATGTGGAGCGGGAATCTCAAGAGCAATATTTTGATGCAGAGGGAGCATAAAATGTGGTGGGGGAGGTATCCCATGAGCAAGCCTAATCATCGGGTTGCATGGAGCAACCACCATCCCTAACCATGATATTTGACTTACTAACGGATATTCAAGCCTCCGTTGATGTGATCCACCAACAAAGATATGCCGACAAATATGAAATCATAGTTTATGTCAATGATGTCGAGTACATCTAGGGATAATTTTTGGTGTTTATTGCTTCAGTGAGACGTAGTCAATGCCACAACAACGATCGAATGGATGATATTGAGGCGCAATTAGCGCATATTGAATATCACAGTTATGAAGCGCATGACCCTCCTGTGGCACCGGGTGGTTTTCATGCTTTGAATCCTCTCCCTTGATATGAATATTGTGGGTTGCTTCTTGGTTTTGTTTGTGTTTTGAGTAACTTGGCCATTTTTCTTTTGGGACTCATGTAACAAATGGAAATATCTCTTATGCTTTTGCACTTCTCTCCTAGAAATGGGGTAGAAGTTGGCCAACAAGATGAATTTTGTACTTTTTTGAACAATTAATAAACGATTTTGATCAACAAAAAAAATATTTTTTAATATGTAAATATTTTAAACAACATTATAAAAAACATCCTCCCAAAAAAAACACAGACTACAAACTTATTGTTACATATATCATTCATTTAATTTTAAAAAAAAATAAGCTTTATTATTTTAATAGATAGAAATAAATTAAATTAAATGCATGAAGTTTATATATGTTACATTTGTTTTATTTTTTATATATTTATATTTCATAAAATATGTGCTAGGAGCATAATTCTACAGCTTTAAAAAGTATTCTTTCTAGTCTAGACTCATCAACACTGTATTACACAACAAAATTTTAAACTGTGATCCAAAACTACACCATGGAGCAGGCACAAGAGCGTTAGTGTTTTAAAAATTCTAGCTTGTAGATCCTCTAAAATAGACCAACTAAAAAACAATACTTACAAAAAATGGTTTGCAATCAGAGTTAAGTAACTGGGGTTAAGCATAGAACCCTATCCACTTTTAAGGTTTCCTTTTACTAGATGGAATCCCTCATTCATGAGTTGATATGCCTTCTTGTTGTTGTTCCTATGAACATGAATAAATGATTTGGAATGA
>APFE030529716.1:5371-86301 GCA_000404065.3 Pinus taeda
TTATAAAATAATATATAATGTATCCGAATGTGTCCTGTTCCGGGGGGTCAATGTGTCTGAATCTGACACTCGAATCCCCGTATCTGACGAATTCTGAATCCACGTGTCAGGTTACTTAAGTTATCATTATATTAGTCAAAGTCCCCATTGTGGACTCCTAGGATTAATATTGAGTTTATAGTCATTGCACATTCAAAGAGACCCTTCTTGGGCTTTTGAATAATGTAAAAAGATTTTGTGTCAAGTCAAATATGAATTATGTACCCTCCACATCATGTCGGCCTAAGAGAGATCAAGTTGGCCTAAGGACCCTCATTCAACCCATAAGAAGCCTATATATACAAGGCAGTCGAATTCATTTGAAGCATTCACTCTCAAGCAAGTTCAATATCTCAGAAAGAGATGGAGAAGTGCGAAGTCTGTTGCCAGGAGGTCGAAAGAAGTGCGAGTTTGGGGAAGTCTATAGAGAGGAAGAAAATCCAGATTTTGGTGCCTCTCTCTTTGTTTCGTGGTCTAGGCGGGGAGATCGAAGTCTCCTAATATTTCCTTGTTGCCGGAAGCTGCTGCCTAGTCGACGTTGTTGGAAGGGGTCGAAGATCTGGGAGGCTTACATGGTGTGGAGGGAAAGTCTGGTCTTGGTCTAGGATATTGAGTCTTAAAGAATATTATTGAAAGGAAGAATTGTCTTGACTGGGTTTTCCCCTCAAGGGGTTTTTTCCCTGGCATGTGCCTATATCTTGTGTCTCTTGTTTTGCCATCTTCATACACACATAATATGGTAATTGCTTGATGAAAGATAAGATAATAAAGAAATAAAAGAATCCAACATACTCACAACTAATTATCAAGAAAGGAGAATCAAACCCTAATATAACATATTTGATTTTCCAACATGGTTTCAGAGCTAAGGTCAAAAGAAGTCGAAGATCACTTTGTTGGCATGGATTCTCCCTCTATGGTGAACTATATAAGATTGGGTTACAACACTGTTGGAAGTTGGATCAAGAAGGTCATCTATTACTTGTTCAACAAGGTTAAGAGTTAGGGATTCTTGGCTGCTTTTATAGGTTCTCTTACTGATGACAATGCATGGATCATTGATAGTGGAGCATCAAGACACATGACAGGTGAAAGAAAGCAAATTAATACACTATTAAAAGAGCCATCCTCTCATGCAATTGAACCACTTGACAACAAAATCTATGTTGTTAGAGGCCTGGGATCAACATCATTGAAGCTGGATAATGGATCAAAGCTACATCTCAACAACATTCTCTATGTTCTAGGTTTGAAAAAGTATTTGCTTTCTATTTCTTGTTTAGAAGATAAAGGGAAAAAAGTTGCTTTTGTTGATGGAAAAGTATTGGTTTGGGGAAAATACTCTAGCATTGATAAAGATAGGGTTATTGGAGTTCGTGAAGGAAGTGTTTACCGGGTCATTACACCATCTTCTCAAGCTTTGGTTCATATGGAAATAAGTCCCATTGAGCTATGGCATAGGAGGTATGGTCATCTCCATTACAAGGTCATTCCTACTCTTAGTCAACTGGTTCATGGTATTCCTAATATGAAGTTAGATCATGAAGGTGTGTGCAAGGGATGCTCTTTGGGGAAACATGCTAGAAAGCCATTTCATAATAGTGAAACTAGGTCTAAAGAAATATTAGACCTCATCCATTCCGATGTGCGTGGGCCCATGTATGATAAATAACTTGGAAGTCATCTTTACTACGTGACATTCATTAATGACCATTCTAGGAAGACATGGATCTACCTACTCAAAACTAAAGATGAAGAATTTGATAAGTACAATTTGTTTAGGGTTGAAATGGAAACCCTAACCGAAAGAAAGATAAAGACTCTGAGATCTGACAGTGGTGTTGAATACACTTCTAAAGAGTTGATTGCAAATTGTAAGGATGCAGGTATTAAGAGGGAGCCCATTGGTCCCTACTATCCCGAACAAAATGGATTGGCTGAAAGGAAGAATAGGTCAATTGAAGAAGGCATTTGAACTATGCTCCTTGATCAAGATCTACCGAAGTTCTTATGGGGTGAAGCAGCGATGGCTGTTGTATATATTCAAAATAGAAGTCCTCATAAGAGTCTTGATAATACTACACCCGAAGAAGTATTCATAGGGAAGAAGATGAGTATGGATCATCTCCGAATATTTGGAAGTCCAACATATATCCATGTTCTGAAAGACAAGCGAACGAAGTTGGACTCGACTATTATCAAGGGAAGATTCGTTGGTTATAGCCTTTCCTCAAAAGCATATAGAATTTACATAAAGGAAGGAAGACACATTGAAGTAAGTAGGGATGTCATATTCGATGAAAATCAAGCTTACAAGAAATCAAAGGATATTCCTATTGATTTCGATGACGTAGAAGTTCACGTATTTGAAGAAGAAGTTCATCATGAGAACTCTACTACAAATGTCAGAGAAGAAGGACCAAGTGAAGCTATTCAATCGGTGGTTGTCCCAACCACAAGGAAGAGGCCAAATTGGTTAAAATCTACATTAGAAGATGCTAAAGGACATGAAGCTGTGAAAGGTTCCTCTAGGGAAAGTAAGAAACCGAAGAGATATTCTGGCTATGCTACATGTATGACAAATATAATTGAAGCTGAACCATCTACATTCAAGGAAGCTGAGCATGAAGAGGTTTGGAAGAAAGCTATGCAGGAAGAATATCAATCCATCATGAGGAATGGGGTTTGGGAGATCATTCTTAGACCTAGTGACAAATCGGTTGTCACATCGAAGTGGATTTATAAGATCAAACATGTTGTTGATTGGAAGTATAAACAAGTACAAAGCAAGGTTCGTTGCAAGGGGTTTCTCTCAAAAGGAAGGTATTGACTATGAAGAAACCTTTGCACCTACAACAAGGTACCCTTCCATTAGATTGTTGGTTTCATTAGTTGCTACAATGGGTTGGAATATCCATCAAATGGAAGTTAAGACCACATTTCTAAATCGGACCATTGATGAGGAAGTGTACATTGAACAACTCGAGGGATTTGAAGTGAATAGTAGGGATTCTCACATTGGCAGACTTAAGAAGGCCCTATGTGGTTTGAAGCAAGCACCAAGGGCATGGTATGCAAGAATGGATGCATATCTACTTGGAATTGGGTTCGTGAAGAGTTTTGCTGATCCAAATCTCTACATCAAGGTTGTGAATAATGATCCTGTCATTATTATAATATATGTGGATGATCTATTCATCACAAGTGTAGAGCGAAGAATTCAAGAATGAAAGAAGATGTTGGAAGCTGAATTTGAAATGAAGGATCTAGGGCTTATGCACAATTACCTAGGTCTAGAAGTATGGCAGAGACTTGGGGAGATATATTTGGGGCAAGGAAAGCACATCGTCAAGTTATTGCAGAAATTTGGGATGATGGATTCTAAGACGATGACTACTCTTCTGATCATCAACCTCAAGAAGTTGAGGAGCTCTAACTCTAGTCTTGTGGATCCTACGCCATATTGTCAGTTGGTGGGCTCCCTGATGTATTTGTTGAATACTAGGCCATATATATGTTTTGTAGTGAAAATTCTTAGTCAGTTTTAGTTGGAGCCTCGTCATGATCACTGGATAGCTGCCAAACATATATTGAGGTATCTTCGTGGCACTATACATCACTGCCTAAAGTATGATAGTAAGGAAGTCAAGCTAATTGGTTTCTCAGACTCTAATTGGGGTGGCAGTGAGATCGATAGAAGGAGCACTACTGGAGGATGCTTTAGTCTAGGAGCTGCTATGGTCTCATGGATGAGTAGGAAGCTCTCGTTGCATTGAGTAGTGCCAAGGCAAAGTATGTGGTTGCATGTGAAGTAGGAAAGAGGTTGTTTGGTTAAGGAAGCTTCTGACATATTTGTTCGAGAAGTCTCTGGGTCCTACTGTGATTAATTGTGATAATTGGAGTTGTATAAAACGTTTGGAGATCCCGTGTTTCATTCGAGGACGAAACATATCAATAATAAATTCCACATTATTAGGAAGTTCATGCAGGATGGGGTCGTGAAGTTAGAGTATGTCCCGACATATGAACAGGTAGCAGACATACTGACAAAGGCTCTTCCCAATAAGAAGTTCAAATATCTAAGAAACCTGTTGGGTTTAGTAGATATTGGTGATTGTATTGATGATAAGGAAATGGAAGAGATTTGTTGAGGCTTTGTGAGTGAAGCATTGCCTGGGGAGACATCAGGCTAGCATTATGTGTTGATGTATGGATCCCAAAATTGAAAAGATGGTGTTGATTATTGAGTTTTATTTTGGATACACACCTATATGTTTGGGTTGGTGGTTAGCAAGTAAGCCTGATGGTACCTAGAGGGGATGAAAGCTTGAGTCCACCTTATTCCCACTTGGATAGATTTTCCTGGTCAGGAATCTATTCCATGACATTGTGGTGCCTAAACTGTTGAGTGACTGATTGGATAGATTGCCTTGGTCAGGAATCTAGTCCATGGCATTGCGGTGCCTAAAAGTTCTTCATGTTTCATATAGTTTGAGATCTTCCATTGTATGTGTACATTATGAATACCTCCCTAGTTAAGAGGGAATGTTAGAAAATGTAACTATGTTCGGTCTTCAATATGTACTTGAGTCATTATGTAATGTAGTTGTCAAAAGAATAAAGAAAATAATTTTTATTATTGTAACAATGACTTATTAAAGCATGGGTTTCATGCTTGGGTCATCATGATATTAGTCAAAGTCCCCATTGTGGACTCCTAGGATTAATATTGAGTTTATAGAGTCATTGTACATTCAAAGAGGCCCTTCTTGGGCTTTTGAATCTTCTAAAAAGGTTTTATATCAAGTCAAATATGAATTATGTACCCTCTACATCATGTCGGCCTAAAGACCCTTATTCGACACACTCATTCGATCCACAATAAGTCTATATATACAAGGAGGTCGAAGTCATTTGCAACATTCACTTTGAAGTAAGTTTGATATCTCAAGAAGAGCTAGAGAAGTGCGAAGTCTGTTGCGGGAGGTCAAAAGAAGTGCGAGTTTGGGGAAGTCTATAGAGAGGAAGAAAATCGAGATTTTGGTGCCTCTCTCTCTGTTTCGTGGTCTAGGCTGGGAGATCGAAGTCTCCTAATATTTCGCTGTTGTCGGAAGCTGCTGCCCAGTCGAAGTCGCTGGAAGGGGTCGAAGATCTGGGAGGTTGTCATGGTGTGGAGGGAAAGTCTGCTCTTGGTCTAGTATATTGAGTTTCAAAGAATACTATTGAAAGGAAGAATTATCTTGACTGGGTTTTCCCCTCGAGGAGGGTTTTGCCTTGACATGTGCCTATATCTCGTGTCTATTGTTTTGTGATCTTCATACACACATAATATGGTAATTGCTTGATGAAAGATAAGATAATAAAGACGTAAAAGAAGCCAACATACTCACAAGTAATTATCAAAAAAGGAGAATCAAACCCTAATATAATATCTTTGATTTTCCAGCAGAGGAATCTTGTCAAGATCACTAAATTGGGTAGTAATAAGCCCCACAAATTTCTTAGGGAGAAAATCCCCTAAAATTAAGTCTTAAATCATGGGAACACGTGAGAATAAAAGATTGAACGATGGGATAAGCTAGTTGTAGGAAGGAAAGACACTTAGAAATAACAAGTTGATTTTGCAAGCAGGATTTGTTCCTCCCCAAATTGTACTTAATAATAAAATTTGTAATCCTTAAGGTACAACTCAAAGAGAAACTATTAAGATGATGTTGTCGCTGGCTTTCACCGTCCTAGTTTTTTTCCTTAACGTTTTCCTCGTAGTCACTAACCTCTTTTTAACTCTTAAACCTTATTATTACTAGTTTGACCTTCCCTTCTTCCATTAATTTTATAATCATTACCTATCCCACTATTAAATTTATACTCTTACTTCTTTTGAAAACACTTAACATAATGTTATTATTACTAGCTCAAATATTAATTAAACTTGAATTACTTATTTTAAACAATTACAAAAATAGATATCTATATATAAAAATTAATAAGCTATTAATACACTAAAAATATATAATATATATTATTATATATAATTAATACTTTCACATTAATTATAATATTATAAATATTATATTCATTTATAATATTCGCACTATAGGGATAATTATGTAACTATTCACAACTACCACTATTCATGTTAATACCAAGATATTCTATTTTTTCTGTTCTTTATTCTGTTTTTTCTTGTTCCTTCGGGTTATAGGATTGAATGACAACCGCAATGCTTACTATCGTTCACTTCAATATAAAAATATTATTCATCACATTCAAATTTTTGCCACACAAACTATCATAATGAATAAGAAATTAAACAGAGTAACTACCCGTTGCCACACAAACTATCATAATGAATAAGAAATTAAACAGAGTAACTACCCGTCAAACTATTATACTTTAACCGTTTTCATTACACAATATTTACATTACCTAAATATATAATAGGAAACCATTGATAATGTTACTGGAGAAACAATAGAATATTAACCCTATAAAACTTTAAAATATACAATGACTAACGTTAAAAATTATATGGCTTAAATGTCAAGCTTCTGATGGCCAATATTAAAAGAGATCCCTCCATCAAACTGTTAGAGATAGAGGAACATCGACATCTTTCCGTGCTCATTCTAGATCGGTCGAGATTTCAATACTCTTCTTGTAATATGCGAAGGTGGCGGAGAGATACGGGAGTTAGACCTGCTATGCGTGAGCAGACTAACATGGCATGCATCTTGGTATCATCGTGACTGCATTGCATGTTGTTTCAACGCGGACTATTTTTACTGTTTATTAAAAACCTAAGAGCATGAAGAACAGCTCTCTGCAGTTCGAGCTCGGTGGGTTTCAAATCTTGCACTTTATCATTATTCGACGATTCGCAATCTGCAGGAACATGTTTGTGAGGAACCATTCGATGCACCTCGATGGGTCGTTCCTGGAATGCATGGCAGAAGAGTCGTTGTTGCGGCAATCTTGAAGATGTGGGTATGCCGATGATACGGAGGTTAGACAGGAAAAGGCTGAAGCTGAATATGATATTTTATTCTCAGAGCTCCCAAAGTTAAATATAATGTCCCATTCCATACGGTGTCACGTTTCCTTCTACACTCCTTGGAACAGATGAAAATTGGACCTTGATGAAGACAATCAGTGTTACTGAATAGTAGGATACTTAAATTATGAAGCAGGTAAATTTTGTAAAAGCAAAGAGATGGGTATGTTTGGCAATGACGCTAAAAACAAATATCTCTGTGGAGGTTTGGCTGTATTATTTGCTGACAAATATACTTAAGGTGTCAGACACACTCTTCACATGGGCAGATCTGCAAGTAAAGTAAAATGATAATTGCTAAAGAATTTAGGTAACTTTGTTTGTAGATCGTTCTTGGAGTTTTCTGCCAGCTGAAGGTTATGAGTCTATTGTCCCAATACCCTTGGTGCTGAGTAAAGAAAATTTTAAAGACGGATATTTGTTTTAATGGTTAAAAACTTTGGTTAATTTTATTATATATGTAATATCTTAAAAAAATATTTAAATTTTAAATACAAAATTTTGGTTAGATATAGAATTTAGACTTTTGAAACCAAAATAATTTTATACTATAAAATTAGACGAATGATTTTTTAAATGAGACTCAACAACCTCAATAAGCATATCTATTTTAATGAGGCTCAACAACCTCAATAAGCCTATCCAGTAAAGGGAATGGTTACTTACAAGATAGTCAATTTTGGAAGCTTTACACGAAGACTTAATGAGACTTGACAACCTCAATAAGCATATCCAGTAAAGGGAATGGTTACTTACAAGATAGTCAATTTTGGAAGCTTTACAAGGAAGACCCAGCTGCATGTGCCATTGTAGTGAAAACGTCAACCGGCCTTGTACATCTCTTGGCAACTTTGTTGGAACCTTTAATGCTTTCTTTTTCTCACAAGGCGCTGGGACAGCTCAATTTTCCATGTGAAACATTGTTTCTTTTTTATGTAAAAGGTTATGTTGAACGGGCCAGGAAGCCTTGGAACATTGTACCTGCCGGTCACAAGATTGGCAAGCCAGAACTATTATTTTCAGAAATGGTATTATTGTATAATTTGAGATTCTTCAATATGCTCATCCACTGGAAATCCAATCAAATGGATAAAATTTTGAATTAAAAAGCTGTTTTGAGTGGAATAGTCAATTTTAATTAGTGACTGAGTTTGCCTTTTGCTATAGAAAGATGTGGAGGTCAACTAATACAGAATAAAGTTTGCAGGTAGTCAAGTTGATAGGATAGAGAGGGTTGAAATTTCTTCGTCATGGACTTCGCTATCTGTTGGATACAACTAAAAGGGCACCTATTGGAATACTATATAACGTCGATAATCCAGTTTGATTCTCTCAGTGATCTCCTTTCTTGCTTCTGGTTAAAGTTATTGATTTTACTCCATCTCTTTCAGGTACCGTGTTAAGGCTTTAAAATTTCTAAACCAGTTAATCACTTGGTACGAGGCACAAAATTTATATAGTTGACAAACAACTTACAAGTAATAGTAAAGTCAATTTTTTTATTGAAGTTGGTCAGCTGGCCGAGGCAAGCGATTTGATGTCTGATTGCTCCAGGTATGCACTGTCAGAAATCTCTTGGGACCCTTTCAAGAAATATTTGCAAAGGGTTTCCAGCTCTTTATCATCAGATTTTTTGGACTTGGGTCAGGAGATAATGCTGTCATTACAAATGGAAGGATGGTCCTTCACAAAGAAGATAGTTTTGTCAGTGACAATTTGAAATGACTAATTAGTCATGGATGAAATACATGTGTTTGAATATTATCAGCATAGATCTTTAAATAGGGATCTAACATGAGTTGGGAGGGATTTATTTTCTTCATGTGTAATTTTTTTTGGGAGCAAATATTATTTAAATGTTTTGTATAGTTTTTATTTTTTTAGATTTTTTAAAATTTTTATTTTGGCTTTACCTGAACAATATTTTAACTTTGATAAAGGACAAGCAAAGTTACACATCACACTGGGTTGTAGAACGAACCTCTCAGCTCAACAAGAGCTAATACAACAATCGTTAAATTTTGTGACTGGAGCCCCAATGATTTGGTCAAAGCTAAATTATGGACATCTGGCATACAACTATGCGAAGATTTAATTAATTAACAATATTTCTTTAGCTTAATATAATTTTTATAATTAGAAGGGAGTTATACAATAATTTTTATAATTAGAAGGGAGTTATACAATGACGATGGAAGAAACAAACTCTCAACCATGAAACTGACTCCCTTGGGAATCTTCGACCTCCCATACATACATTGAATACTTCACTGAAATTGCAAGTTGAGGCACCTACTCTACTGGAAATATTGTCCCCACATATATATATATTTATATATTATATATATATATATATATATATATATATTATCCTGCTGAAGTACCTATC
Source organism: Pinus taeda (assembly GCA_000404065.3). Lineage (NCBI taxonomy): Eukaryota > Viridiplantae > Streptophyta > Pinopsida > Pinales > Pinaceae > Pinus > Pinus taeda. The sequence continues at coordinate 14,854 of APFE030529716.1, forward strand.
CTATCAACAACCCTAGAATAGCAAAAATATGTGACCATGTTCCACGTTTGAAAGGCACCTATCCTATCAACAACCCCAGAATAGCAAAAATATGTGACCATGTTCCACGTTTGAAAGGGACTCTCGAACTGTCTATGCGACATTGATGGACCAACGAACCAATCCATCTTGTATTGTACCCACAAACAAAATAACATTGTTAGTATGATTGGATTTTAAGGAAATATGATCTGAATGCTAACACATCCCATGGACTGCCAATTATATATTTGTGCTAGATGATTGAGAACGATGCTTTCATTGTGTTTTTGACCAATTGCATGTACTTGAATTAGTTATATCTCATATTCTATCAATTCCTTGTTATTCTCCGTTTTTTAATCTACTCATTATTCGCATCTAAGTTCATTAAAATTTTTGTTTTCTTGCAGAGGATAGCCATTGGATATTTTATTGCAGCCCTTTGCGAAATTTGGTTAACAAGCAATACCACAGTAGATTCTCCGATGATGCTTTTGAAGAAATACTATGCACAATGGTTAGTCCTCTTTTACTCGGATAAACACAATATATTGGAAAACAGTGAAGTGGAGAACATGAAAATAGTAGAATCAAATACACCAAATGTATGCACGTTCTGTTTGCCATTATAAGATGTTTCTCTTCTCTTTGTGCATTTTACATTATAATATTTTCTCTTCCATCGGATAATTATTGATTTTCGAAAGATTGTAAATTAAAGGAATGGTTCATTTTGTGAGTGAAAATGCATCCTATTTCATGATTGCTCTGCATTGTCGTCTTAAGCCACTAGTTTTAGAAGTCATTATTTCCATAGATTGTGCATTTTTGAATGTGCAACGGACCCCATGTTGTGTCTAATGTCTTCTAGTGCAACCCTAACAAACATTTAGAATTATACTAGTAGACAAAGACATATTTGTAGCATAGATTCTTACTTATGTCAAACATCCCAAATAAAGGCCGAGTTTTTGTCTTTTCACAAAGAGAAGTGAGGTGCATTATATAGTTTAGTATAGGGAGATTTGTAATGCCCATGCCTTACCTCTCATATAAATTGAGGAAGGAGAGAGTCTTTTTATTCATATATGATCAATCACTCACTTATATTCACTCTTGTGATGAGATGTGACCTACATAAGAGAGTGCACTAGCGCCTCTCGCTCTCTGTCTAGAGTCTTCACAATTGCTTGATCTTTCTCTCTATTGAGTCACTACGGTTTCCTGGTCCTATTGGAGTGGCTTAGAGACTTTTGGAGATCTAGGGTTAGGGTTTATCAATGGAATATTGAAGATTAGGGTTTTGTAATAACCCTAGGGTGGAATTGTTAAGAAGAGGAGAGGATTTCTCACCTTAGCGGATGTGTTAGAGCAATTCTTGCATATTGAATCTTCTTGGTTGCTAGGGTTTTGTTGATTTTCCCTGGCTAGGGTTTGGAGATTTGGGACAATTTGTACTAGCTTTGAGAAGGCTATGGTATGTACATGTACTTCGTCTTGAGCATTTTAATAAAGTTTCCAATTGTCCAAAACTTGTGCAATTTCTAGATTTGATTTTCAACAATAAATGTTCTCTATTAATTGTTATTTACAACCCTATATGTCTTGTTGATTTAACATAAGTAAAAGGAAAATTATTAAGTGATTGACAACCAAGTGGATAATATAATGGGCTGATTTTACTGCTTTCACACGGTTACCACTCAAACTAGCAAGGGACCTAAAAGGGGTTCCTAAGAGGGCAACCGCTAGGTTAAGGGCAACGGTGGAGGCTTAGCCCACTGTCACCACAACTAAGTCTCCCTGCTTTTTATAGACTTTCACCAATGGGAGGAGTCCCAGTAGTGTAGGGATCACTTTTAAAGTATATGTCAATGGATAGGTGGAAAGTGACCTTGGAAACCCTTTCCCAAGGATGGAGTGAAGAATGGAACTTGCTTGCTCTTAAGCAAGGGACTTGGTCCTCCAGGGGTAAGGGGTGAGGATTGGAGGGTTGAGGGAGAAGGAATAGGCTTATAGACAAGGTTCTCAATCCTTATAATCCTTGGGAAACTTGGATTCCCAAATGGTCCTTGACAAATAATCTTTATTTAGAAGTGGGACCACATGGGGCCAAGTGGACCTAGCCCAGGTTTGGAGATGGAATGCAACAACCAATGATGTTCCTATCCTAGACAAGGTGAAGGGAAAGGACCAAACAAAAATATTTACTTCAAAATATTGAATTGATTTTGTTGAGGTCTAGCCTTGGGGATGCTTAGGAAAAATTCGATCCTAGAGCTAGGGCTTGGGATTCCTGGAGATTCCATTGTTAGAATTGCCTCAAATTTGGAGGAGAGGAAGGGGACCCACCAGCACAATAGTCTGTAGGAGATCAAAGTTTTTCCTTAGGTCAATTCTCGGGAAATTGATGCCCTAGGGGACCTTTGAATGCTAGACCTGGGAAAAAGTGGTAAAAGGTGAAAAAGGTGAAGGAGGTGACCACCCTTTTTAGGGATCAGTGCCTAATTCAATTGGGAATATGGATTTAAGGATGATAATGAGTGATAATTTGGTTTCTTGATCAAGGAGGCCTGGAAAGTCATCTTCATTCAATGTTGAGAGAAAGAAAAGAAAAGTGACCTTCAAGCATTTATACCTCAAAGAAAATGATGCAAACTTATCGAGACAAATAATCTATGGGATATTTCATTCATATAATATTGGCCCATACATTAAATTAGCTAAAACATGCTTAATTCCACATTTTAATTATGCAACAAGAATAACAACGTTAAAATTTACTTACAACATTATAGAGTATATCCAACCAGCGTTTTGTTTGCAAGAAAAAGCTCCAAGACAAGAAAAATGGCCCAACTCCATACATCAAAATTCATCCATCTCCAAAAATATCCACCAAGGAAAAAATGTGAAGTTCTCTATGATTAGAGAGATCCCAAGTCAAGCGATGATCCAAATGAATGTATCTAACATCAATATATAGCCTCCTAAGGAATTCGAATTAGCCTATGGGCCTACATTAGCCCCTAATGATAAAATAATGTGCAAATAAAACCCTTATTGGTGACAATCCCACCAAACTAGCTCACAAGTGGAAAAATAAGCCTCACAAGGGGCCAAATAATAATATGTATGTGTCATGGGGCCCTCCAAAGGCCTAATAATGTCCTGAAGTGCCATACTAAGGAATAAATTCCTCGGAATATGATGGACAAGTGGGTGGCCCCTTGTTCTCCAAGTAGTAGACCTGTGGTGCTCCCAGTGGGTCTAAGGGCACATAAATGACTCCATGGGTCTCCATATGAAGCAGAGATGCCTGTAGATCTGCAGCAAGGGTCTGAGTGGCGGAATGAATGCTGCCATGACATTGCACAATGTTGGAATTTCTAAGTCTAATTGTTAGAAACCCTTCATGTACCTTTCTGATTTATTTCTGCCTACTTGTTTTGATTAATTCACAAGTTATTTCCCATGTAAATACTGAAAATAAATACAAGTACATGCTCAACACATTACAGATCATCAACTGAAGAAAACAAAACAAGCACACAAGTGACGCTGTTGTTTTTGGACTAATGTCGCCGGAAAAACCCAATGCGGGAAAACTGGTGCAGCTATCTGAGGGTTTTATTATTATGCAGTTTCTGAATACAATTTGGGTGCCAAATCCGGCTCACCCAACACAGAAAAATCTTGGCAGTACCTCTCCTTCGGAGACAGATGCTTCGGCTGAAACCTCGAATAAACACTCTGGCAGCTCCTCAGCTCCAATCTGCCCCACGAAAAGCCCCAGCATCAACCTCTAGGGACAGTGTCAGCCTCTTCTGCCCTCTGTGTCAGCTTTCTCGGCAGTTCCCGATAGTTCCAACTTCAAGCCTCCAAGTGGTGTGTTCTTCAAGTGACCCTCAAGCCTCCTCTTATACTTTTCTCGTTGACAAATCAACGGTCGAGATTAAGTCCCTAATCAACGGCTAAGATTAGATCTGGCTTGATCCATGACTCTTGGACCATTCTAACACAGTTTATATTAATTCACATTAATAGTTTAATCTCCCTAAGTTTAGACTTAGGGACTCCATTAAAATTATTAATTATTTTAATACCTCCCAAACTGTTTAGAATCTGCCCAAACTCTTTTTGGGTATTGAAGATCTCATGTGCCTTAGCCTCTCCACCAAATTTCGTGGCTAGAGGACATCTGATGCTACCCCAAATCAACACTCCCTCTTAGTGAGGACTATGCTCTGGCAATAATCCTCACTGAGTATTACTCTGATCATCCGGCATCGATCCCTAATGCTAGGCCTACTGCCCATCATCTATACTGCTGCAACCCGTACGACGACAACCCATGGCTCTGCCACTGCCACTGTTGCATTTGTATGGCAGTTCCTTCTGCATTGGTGCTTGTCTAGTCAATTTAACGTCTTAAATTGCTCTACATAAATTATCAATCCGGGTATCGTAAACTGATGAAGTGTGGTGCACCATATGTGCTTAGTTAAATTATTCAAATCTCGTTTTTTTTCCTTGCGGCCTACAAAAATGGGCTCCAAAGAACCGAGAATTTCTCCCAAAATGCCACAAATTTCTTAAAACGGATTCTAGGTTATCTAATTAACTCTACTGGCGAAAAAACCCATGTTTTATTTTTTCCAAATTCGCCTCCGTTTGGCCAAATCATGCTCTCAAAGTTTGACGTTTTTCTCTGTTTATGTTTTTTTGAGTTAATGTTTTCACTGTTCTGCATTTTATGAATTTGTTGCATTCGGCTTTTTGAGTTTTCGAATCAGAGGTAGGACCATACACCTTTATTTGCCAGCGGTAGTATGCACAATGTTGAACACATAATTTGGTTTTAGCCTCAGGAATGTAAATGATATTCGTGAAGTGGCTTTCTCTGTAAAATTGATTTCAAAGAAAGATTGTTTTCAGATACAGTCAACAGCAAATATGGTGAATGAGAGAATTGCCAATAACCACGAATTCAAAGAAGTTTATGAGGCTTACAATGGAGATCACGAGCTCAGCATTTTCTTTGAGTATTGGTCACTGCAGCATGCCTTAAGCTTTTATTTTCAATCTATTTGCACAGTTTATGGAGGCCATCCATAGGTTTCAGATTTTGTTATGATTGAGAAATTTCCTATGTTAGCGTTCCAAAAACGTTCCAAAACCAAAAGCTTCCTATATGAATAAGATGCACAGTCCAAATGAATGCAAATGGATTGCTTACAAAGGGCTGAGGATGTGCTGAAACGAAATCACGAAGAGGCCAGAACATTAAATCAATGCGTATGCAGATTTTTCAGATTTTGACATTGGGAGGTTTTAAAAAAAATTCTACATAAATTGGATGCTACATACACTCTTTTGAAAGCCACACAAAGGGTTTTTTTTTTTTTTTATTTCAATTGGCCTCATCTTATTTTCTTTACAACAGTCCATGCAATATGTTGGATTTGCACCCTTTCTTTTTTTTAATGTTCTTTCAGGTTTGTTTTAAGGCCAAAACTTGAACAGGGATGCAAATTTCTTATTGAGGCCACAGTGAAAGCTAGGATTCAAGATAGCCATAGATTGTTTTCCCTTTTTTTTATTCTCTCTGAAATTGTAAATTTTTTATAAGAAGGATTAATGATTTTCAATTTCAGGGAGCAAAGGCTTCAAGGAAAACATGCTAAAAACAGGACTTGGACAGAGGACTTAAGCTGATTTTTTTATCAATCTGGGTTGGGTGACTGGGATAGGATCCATGTCGGGACAATTCTGGAGATGCCCATGTGGTCGGTTTTTTCATTGGACGCCTGTAACCTGCTAAACTTTGAAATCAGCTGCGGAATTCTCAACTAGCTGTGGAATCAGGCTACATTCCGCAGCTAAGTTGCAAAACCTTATTAAAACAGGATACAATGTTTTGAGGACCACTACAAACCATAACCAGTCAATCTTAGACAGTTGAACCTATCAAAGTAGTTGGGTTTCATTAATTTTTTTTTTTTTTGAATCAATTAAAATGATGAAGTTTATTGTCTTTTTTTTTTTTTTTTAAATTTTTAACATAACAATTCTTTTTCTGATCCTCCAGATCACACAAAGTGTAAGAGGAGAGCATATTCAAGAATTATTAATTTTTTACATAACAATCCTTTCTCTGATTCTCCAGATCACACAAAGTGCAGGAGGAGAGCATACTCAAGAATTATTAATTTTTTTTTTTATGTAAGAAATAAGGTCTCCTAATTACGCTTCCTCGGAAACGACGCCAAAAATGTCTAGTCAATTTAACATCTTAAATTGTTCTACATAAATTATCAATCCGGGTATCGTAAACTGATGAACTGTGGTGCACCATATGTGCTTAGTTAACATTTTTCTTACTTCATCGTTTTATAGATTTTATTTTTTTTTGGGGTTTTGTTTTTGTTGATCTCCTAAAGTGTCTAATGTGAATGGAAATCCTATTCTAAGGTCTTAAGAATACTTTCAAAGGTCAAGTATGGATGTAGATTTCAATACAAGGTTTATGTCCTTAATGGTAACTTCCAAAACTTAGCACTTCAAAAGATCTCAAAACATGTTATTGATGGAATTAGTACTTAAACAATAGTGTAATTATGCAGCTACTTCAATCAAACAAAATATGAAATACTGATCATGAAATCACTGTCTCTGCTGCTTGTCTACATACGGAAATAAAAGTTAAGCTATTGCACTCAAACAAATCAAAAACTGCAAACTAATAAAAAGTAAAATCAAATCACAACATTCATATTTCGATCCCTCGCTAGTTAGTCTAGCTATGGCTTTCGGAGGTAACCGTCAATGACATGAGCAATCCAATATCTAATTGCAGAAAAGTAAATTAAAATCAAATCACAACATTCATATTTCGATCCCTCGCCAGTTAGTCTAGCTATGGCTTTCGGAGGTAACCGTCATTGATATTAGCAATCCAATATCTAATTGCAGAAAAGTAAACTAAAATCAAATCACAACATTCATATTTCGATCCCTCGCCAGTTAGTCTAGCTATGGCTTTTGGAGGTAATCGTCAATGAAATGAGCAATCTGATATCTAATTGCAAAAAAGTAAAACTAAAATCAAATCACAACATTCATATTTTGATCCCTCGCCAATTAGTCTAGCTATGGCTTTTGGAGGTAACCGTCAATGAAATGAGCAATCTGATATCTAATTGCAGAAAAGTAAAACTAAAATCAAATTACAACATTCATATTTCGATCCCTCGCTAGTTAGTCTAGCTATGGTTTTCGGAGGTAACCGTCAATGAAATGAGCAAGTTGATATCTAAACTAACTAACAAAGCAAATGAATAAGACTGAAATCAAAGTATAACTGAAATTGAAAAGCTAAAAAAAAAGAAAGTCAGCAGAGAAGTAAATCTCATGTCACTATTTAATGCAAAAACATGTAAAGAAAAAAACTAATCTACAATCAACCGGTTGAACACACTTACATGAATTAAAATTGCATAAATGGAAAATCTAAACTATCAAACTTGAAAGCAATAAAATGATATAATGAAATCAAAGCAAAATTACAAGATGAAATCTACTCTACCTTACATTCTAATGTGCTCCATGACATCTACTTCACATCTCCTTCCATGTTGAGAACATCAAAGCTTTATTCAAATTCTTCAGAATTACAAAGTACAATAAAGCTCTCTAAAGCTTTCTAAAGCCATCTCACAAGCTAACAAGCTTAAGAACTAACAAGTTAAGACTTAAGAACTAACAAATGGAAGAGAGATATCTCTTATTTATACAAAAAGATGAGAAGCCATCTCATTAATGAGAGTCCATGAATCTCTCCCTCTACCTCTAGAGTCCTAATCAAAATAGGAACTGATAAGACACATGTCTTCTTAGAGTTACAATATAATTAGGATATGTGACACATATCTTCATGATCCCATGATTCTTTCCACTCAAATTCGAATTTGGCCTTAGAGTGCCCCATAAGGTTCTTCTAGAAGCCTCTTTTCGATCTACACATGTCAACAATCTCAACCCACTTGTTAGGTACAAGCATATGCACATTATTTTCTAATTTTTAACCACAAATTCACTAAAAAGACTTAGAATTAATAAAGATTGGAAAAACATAAATTTGACCTAATGATAATGAAAGTGGGATGAATGTGGTGACATAGTAGTGAAATGGTGGTGATATCGTGGACATAATAGTGAAAGTGTAATGGAAATGAATGACATTTTCAAGACTCAACAATGCTGCTGCCCATGGCCCTGTCATTGCCACTGCTGCCTCTGCACTACATCCCCTCTCATCATGCTGCATCGTGCTGCCCATAGCACTGCCACTGCTAACTGCTGCACTGCAACTCAGTTACTGAGAAGTAAGTAACTGATCTCCCAACGCTGACATCTCTGTCAGGCTAGAGACACTCCCGATGCTGAAGCTCCCTCTGTCACTGACAAGTGCTCCCTCTCTGACCTCTGTGCTGCTGCAACAACTCCTTGCATCTCACACTGTTGCACACCTTTGTGCCATCCTGCACTGGTGCAACATTCCCGTGCCTCTTGCACTATTGTAGCCTTCTAGCCTCTCACTGTCCTAGGAATCCTGCATTGTAGCTCTCTCTGCCGCTCCATCCTCATCTGTCTCTACCGACATCCGCCAGTCTTGCTACTCCTCTTTGGGGCTCCCGTAGCCAAGTATAATCCAAGAGGTTGGGTACCTCGAGGATCCTGCCCCTCATCTTCTGTAGTCCTCCTGACTACAGCTCGATGTCTCCCCACTTTCGATCAAGTGGTGTGTGTGCACTCATGGCATAGACATCGTCTATCTCCACTTCCTTCTCTGCCCTTGTTGGCGCTGCCTTGGTCTCGGAAGCCTCTCCCTTGCTCTTCTTCCTCAGACACTGGGTCGCATAATGACCCAGCTCCCCACAAAGGAAGCATTTGACCTTGGAGAGGTCCTTCTTCTTCCGCTTTTCTTGCTTACCCTTAGATGCTAGGGCAGCATCCACCTCCTCCTCCTTGATTTTGATCCCCTTGCTGCTTCTTCCCATCTTGGTCACCCTCCTGGTCTCTTATTGGCGAAGAGCCGCCCACATTTCCTCCCAATCTGGAAGGGTTGCCCTGCCCAGTATGCTGTGGACAAACACCTCGCAGTCTTCTGAGACTGCATTCAAAGCTGTTCTTACCATCAACTCTGGATCTAGTGTGGCCCCTGTGGAAGTCAGTTGATCTTAGATCTCCTTCAATCGATCGAGCAAGGTGTCGATCTGTTCTCCCTTCTGCATCTAGTATGACCGCAGCTGATTTTCTAGGAGCATCTTCCTCTGCACAGAAGTATGCTGATACAACTTGGTCAGGGCCTCGCACATCTCCCTTGCCATATTCTTCTCAGCAATATAAGGTACTATATGATCCTTGACCCCATCAAGAATGATACTCTTAGCCCTCGCCATTGCTTCCTCATCCCTGATATTGTTAGATGGGTCAACTGGGACCGCTATCGTCTTCAAGGCGAAGTGCTTGACACAATTTCTGTCAAGTACGGATAAGATTCTGGCCTTCTAGACTACGAAGTTTGAGGCTTTGTCCAGTCTGTCTTGGTCTCTTACTCTGTGTAGTGCCATTCCACTGCTCTTCTACTTCCCTTCTGGAAGTTCTCGATGTGACTCCCTCTGAGCTTCGATTTCCCTCCTGGATATCCTTCTGCTAATGTCGAGATGCCCCCTACTCTGATCGTCTATGCAACCGCACCACTGATCCGGATTTCTCGGCTAGAAACCCTCGGTAGCAACTCCCTCCTCCTTGGCCTTGCCCTGTTAGGTACTGTTCTGACAACAATACCCCACAAACTCCACTCTGCAACTTATCCACAACCTCCTAAACCCCAACAAGCTGAAGGTGAGAGCTCCTAGGCTCTGCGAAGTCCTATCACCGACAAACTAGCTCCCTAGGCCAACTGCGTCAGCCCTCTTGGCCTTTGTGTGGCTTTGCGTGAGCCTGTCTTTGTCTCCCTCAGCCTTTGCGCAGCCTCTTCTTGGCCCGAACTTGATGACGCAGGCACTACTTCACCCCTTCCTTGCTGTTTTGCTGCTAGGAACAACTTTTGTCACTTGGGACAGCTGTTTTCTACTGTTGCTGCTTTGCTTGGTTGATGTCCTCAGTTCTCTTGTGATCTGGAACCACACTCTGATACCATGTTGGAATTTCTAAGTCTAACTGTTAGAAACCCTTCATGTACCTTTCTGATTTATTTTTGCTTACTTGTTCTGATTAATTAACAAGTTATTTAACATGTAAATACTGAAAATAAATACAAGTACATACTCAACACACTACATATCATCAACTGAAGGAAACAAAACAAGCACACAAGTGACACGGTCGTTTTTGGACTAATGTCCCCGAAAAAAACCAATGCAGGAAAACCGGTGCAACTATCTGAGGGTTTTATTATTATGTAGTTTCTAAATACAATCTTGGTGCCAAATCTGACTCACCCAACAGAGAAAAATCTCGACAGTAGTACCTCTCCTTCGGAGGCAGATGCTCCAGTTGAAACCCCGGATAAACACTTCGACAGCTCCTTAGCTCCAATATGCCCCACAAAAAAACCAGCGTCAGCCTCTTCCGCCCTTTGCGTCACCTTTCCTGACAGTTCTGGTTGTTCCCGACTGTTTTGACTTCTGCCTCTGCGTCAGCTTTCCCGACAGTTCCGGCTGTTCCCGACTATTTCAGCTTCTTCCCTCTGCGTTAGCTTTCCCGGTAGTTCCCAGTTCTGACTGTTCCCAGTAGTTTTGGCTTCTTTCCTCTGCGTCAGCTTTCCCGGTAGTTTTGGCAGTTCTCGGCAGTTCCAACTTCTACCCTCTGCGTCAGCTTTCTCGGCAGTTCCGGCTTCTGCCCTTTGTGTCAGCTTTCTCGGCTGCTGCGCTGATCCTCCCGATACTATCTCTGCCTCTCTGCTTCTGTATTCACTGCCCCTCAGTTGCAACTCTAAATCACTCTCTCAACTTTCTCAGCAAACCCAACCCCAGAAAGTCAAAATCTTGATCTATTGGTGTGTTCTCCAAGTGACCCTCAAGCCTCCTCTTATACTTTTTTCGTTGACATATCAACGACCAAGATTAAGTCCCTAATCAATGACTAAGATTAGATCTGGCTTGATCCATGACTTTTGGACCATTCTAACACAGTTTTATATTAATCCACATTAATATTTTAATCTCCCTAAGTTTAGACTTAGGGACTCTATTAAAAATATTAATTATTTTAATATCTCCCAAATTGTTTAGAATCTTCCCAAACCCTTTCTGGGTATTGAAGATCTCATGTGCCATAGCCTCTCCACCGAATTTTGTGGCTAAAGCACATCCGATGCTACCCCAAATCAACACACAAGTCCTAGGACACTTGCTAAGAGTGTGGGGCTCCTGTGGGGGCTTGTTGGGCATAATGTACCAAGCATATCACCATCATCCCAAACATGGATCATTAGTAGTCTCTAAGCATCGATGAAGATCCATGGAGTGTTTTCTACTGTTGTGGAGGCCAATGGCTCTCTATGCACACCCTATATGTGCCAATGTAGAGCTCTAGGGGTTGGGATCTTGTATAGGGAGACCAAATCCAAATGGAAACCACCTGTAATCTTACATAAGATCCAATGTGCCCCCTAGGCTTCCAGTACAACCAGTCATTAAAATAATTGTGTAAAAGAGTTTACAAACCATGTATAACAAAGTGGGCATTTCATAATGGCATGCCCTTCCCTAGTGGGCTTTGGCATGTGCTAGTGTCTCCAAGTTCCAAAGGGGGTTAACCAAGTACCTTATTAGGTGGTTTTAGCCCTTAAATGGGATAGTATGTCCAAGGTACATCTCTCTAATTTGGGTGGCAAGTGATAACTAAGTGGAATGGAGTAGGGAATGAGAGGGGCAATCTTGGGACACATATTAGGGCATAGGGGTATCTAGATAAGGGGAAGCCCACATCTGGGTATGTAAGGTGTAGGAGGGAGCAATCATGGTACATGAGGTGCCCCGACCTTGATTTTTCCACCCTTCTTTATGCGCCTTTTGTCTTTTATGAATTTTCTTTGATTAACTGCTTGGGGCTCAAAGGACAAGAGCATGATGTGCAAGATACAACAATGATTACCCCCTTTTAGGTAGGGAAGTTCATTTTCCTCCAGGGGTTGGGACAATCATGGGTTCCTGAATGATAAAGGAGGCTCATCTAGGGCCTATGGAACCAGGGTGATGACCATGGGTTGGGGTAGAGCTCATGTTTGGCTTTTGCCCACGTGCTAATTATTTTTGTCCCGACCATCTTTTGCATTTTGTGGTACAATTTCTTGTTAAATGTGGCTAATTAATCTTTTTATTTTTCTTTTAGTTGCTTCAACCTTTGGGGCATCATTCCAGGCCTGACCCAAGGTGGGGCCAAAGGAATAGGGAGGCTGGCCCTATGTGGACCCAGAATGTTAAAGTGGACCTAGGTGGGAGAAATGATGAACGGAGTATAGTGAGTGGAAAGGGAGTAATATATGCGGGTAAAGGAGCAGGACCATGCGCCTAAAGTCGGGGCTTCCCAAGTAGTACCACCTTGGAACCAAATGGTTAATAAAGGAGATCCCACGAGACTAAGATCCAAGGGTAACCTCCAAAGAGATCTAGGGGACAAGAGCACCAACTAAGCCCACTCTTTCCGCCAAATCACCCCATCAATCCGTACACAGAAGTATCTATGATAAGTAAACCCAATACTCAATTGCCAAATGACAAGACATACCTTTAGATTCAGGAGGCCCATCTTCAAACATATGATCAATACAAGTGGGTGAGGGACCACATGGCTGGTTCAAGTGGCAGAGAAATGGCATAACGAGCTAGTAGGAGGCTAGAAGGGACTATTAGCTGCCAGCTGAGGTTCATCATGGAGAAAAATTTCTCCTGGGGATATCACATATCACCCACGAAGTGGTGGGTAACACACACTACTATTGACCTGCTGTTATCATTGCTGTAAAAGAGTATTTTCAGACCTGGTTATCGGCTAATAAGTTGCCTGAAAAGGGTTGACACTTATTCCTTTTTTTTGGTATCTTTTCTTCTTGAATTGCTAAGGAGTTTGGGCTATTTGAAAGTGAAACATTATACTCTTTCTGATGTTGTTTAATATCTTGTTTTACAGCAGCCTTAAGGTTGAAAATTCATAGGGCTAAGATACAAGCTATGTTACCAGGAAACATGGGTTCGGGGGCAGGGACATCATTTTTTTAAATAGGGTGTGTGGGTTCTTCAGGGGTAAATTATCATATATATATATATATATATATATATATATATAAATATTATATTTTGTACATTATAATATATATGAATTTGTATATTTTTCAACTTTAAACAAGAAAACTAAAATATTTATGATTTAAACTTTAAAGATTTAAAGATGCACATCATTGAACATTCAACATTCACATTGGAATTTCAAAATTTCTAGTTTGATATCAAGTGCAAATTGTAGTTTACATATTAATAAGAATCATGATATATGTCCATTGTCATACTACATTCAAAATTTTCCTTAAGGCATCTCCAAACATAAACTAGGAAATTTTAAAATCCTAAAATAAAAATAGCCAATAGTGAACAATGGCTTCCTCAAGCCATGTCATCAGCATCACTCAGATCTTCAGTTAGCATGCTCTCCATGTAGGAATCACTCTGTAATGTCCCAAATGCAGAAAATTTGGAATAGACAATATAAACAAAAGAAAATGTGATTCATACACAGAAAAAATTAAACGAACAACAAATGCTCAATACACAACAGAGATGTGAACCAGTTGATAAGATAAGATAAGATAATTTTATTAATGTCCATCGAATGACCACAAAGTAGGTCAAAGGGACTGTCGGTTACATAAGGGGTCGTGCCCAGTAGGAGAACCAAAACGGTCTCCTCAGAAAGACAAATACTGAAAGAAAGATAGGAAATAAAAATAAAAACGAGGCGGATCGGGAAAAGAGAGGAGCGTATGGAGCTCCGATCCTGGCCACGCCGACTGAACTCTAGACTGCGTTGCAGGATTACTGGTGAAGAAGACCTTGGGGACGCGAATGTAGGAGTCCGATTCTCCTAACATCCGAGGTCGAGAGAGGAGAACTATGGGTAGTTCAGTAAGGTTTGCTGGTTTGAAACGGTAGGCGCTGGTTGCCTCCCATTATGTTGTCTTCGTGATCTAATGATCCTGGGCCACCTCTCGGGGAGATGCCTGGTATGGTTCTGCTGTTGGGCCCTCGTAGGTAAGGGGCTTCTCCTCTTAACTGAACGAGGGTTTGTCGATATGTGTGAGCCAGCTTGCTCGGTATTCTCATTGGTTGATCTCTTAACTCCTCTGGCTGAGGGAAGTATGCTGAAGAAAGAGGTGATCTGGCGAGTAGTGTTGGGCCGGACGGAAGGCTGGAGGATATGTTCTCGATGCTTGAGAGTCTCTTGGATATAAAGCGCAACGCATCTCTGGTCCGTGTAGCTGAAGAAGCTGGAAAGGGTATGAGGCCCCCTGAATAGACAGTGAAAGCGACCCCTGATCTCATAATATATCGAACACCCAAAAATGAAGTGCCATTCGTTTTCCACCTCCTGTGTATGGCATAGCCGGCAAGTCCTATGAACTCTATCAATCTGGTGGTCTGTCTCTACCCGAAGCTTGTGTGATCCAACTCTGAATTGCCCGAGAGGGATCCGAAGAGCATGCATCCAATGCCAAAGCGTGTACTAGGGGCGAGCTATAAGCCCGTCTCTGATACTCAAGAAGTGCTCTGCATAGAAAGCCATCTTTGGACGCAGCCCCCCCGAGGGGTCAATCCATGTGACCTGGATAAACTGCCTGTAGATGTCTTCCTTGATGATTTTATTTAGTTCCTGCTTGGGGGGGAGTCCGCTGGGGGCGTTCAAGGAGTACCGAAGGGGGGGAGGTGATCTATATGGAGTCCCACTGCTTTGAGGAACTTTGAGACCCCTGTATACCAACACTTGGTTTTTCCTGGTTGTGTGCAATCGATGGCCTCCGAAGAGCAGTAGGCTAAGTAAGGGTATCTGTCGCGGCCTTTCAATGTGTCTGCGAAGCTCCGAACTCGGTGGAGAAAGGAGACTAGTCTGAAGGCTGTCTCAAGGCGGAAGGGTTGTGCGCCAAATTCGGCCAGTATAATTTGTTGCGGGATAGTACACTTGCAACGGATAATGCGTCGGAGAAGAAGGGTTTGGACTCTCTCGACTGCTGCCCAATCTGACTCAAGCAAGGAAGGGCCCCAAATTTCTGATCCGTACAGGACCGTGGGTCGGATCAAGGTGTCCATAAGGCTCAGTTTTGATGATATGTCCTGGAAGTGGTGGCGGAAACATTGTCTCTACAATATAGCTAGAGAGCCATATCCCTTATTGATCCGAGGTTGCAGAGCTGGCCGCATACTGAAACGGGGGCCCGAAAACTGCACTCCCAAGTACGTGTAGCTATTGGTAATCTCCACTGTCTCTCCCTTGAAGAGGAACTGGAGATCCTGAGACTTCTTCGTCCCGTTGAAGACTATTATTTTTGTCTTACTCAGGTTCACTGTCAATTTCCGGAGATCACAGAATAGTGCTAATGCATCTAGCTGCCTCTGGAGCCCTTGCCATTTTATTAATGGAGTGGAGCAAGTACAATAGTGCAGAAAATGCACCTAGGCTTGCCTCAAAGGCAAGATTGACAGAACTCAGGTGTCAAACAGTAATCCCAATGCTGGAAAGAACTGCTCCTCTAATGCTCTGCGCTGTCTCCTAGTAACTACAATTGCTAGTTGGAAAGGAGCTGCAAGAAACCCCGCCTTTGGTGCTCAAAAAGTGATGAAAAATCAGCCACAACCTTCTTGGCCAAAACCCACAAAAACACAGAAATGGCTTGGCCTGATTTCGACCTCCCAAAATCAACCCCCAAAGGCATTATGCAATCCCCAACAATTTTGCACTGTCAGCTGTAAAGATAGGAATCAAAACCCCACTTTTGGTGCTCAGAAAATTATGAAACTTTATATCTGGGATTCTTGTCAAAAACCTAGAAAAACCTAGAAATGGTTTGGCTAGATTTTGACGTCCCAAATTTGACCTCTTCTATGGCCCACGCCCTCTAAACAACTCCAAAAATACGGCCTGCAAGGAATGACCACAAAGTCCTCCTCCAAGATTTGAAATGGAAGAAAACACCACTCGAAATCTCTTCCAAACCCCACGACAAAGCTCAGCCTCAAGGACTAATACTCTACCCACCAAATGAGCTCCCACACACTGTCTCTGTGCTAGCCCAGGTAGTGCGAAAGTCACACTACCAAGTCAGAAGCTCAATCAACTCTTAAACTCTCCTAGATGTTGTCAATCCTCCCTAGCCTCCTCTCCGAAAAATCTCACATCAAATCTCCACTGCTAAGCACCACCAATGAACTCGGCCTCCTCTCCACTGCGTCCCCCAGTAATACACACAACTTGGAAGGGAATGCTACTGCTGGGAATCACAATGTGATCCTCCTCCTGAAGAAACGAAGAAAACCTTCCTAGGGTGGCACTCGAAGTCCCCCGAAGAAAGGGTGAGCTCTTCGACTGAAGAGCTCGTGCTAAACAACCAGTGACTCGGCTAAGCAGCTCGAGCAACCAAAGAGAAATCGATATACTCCAATAAGATGAATGAAATGAGGAGAGCTACCTTCCTTATATAGATTTCGTGGAGCACTTTTCCCTTCAATTTTACCTCCATCATGGGCCCTCACTTAACCAGCTACATGCAAAACTTAACCACCTTCATGCAAACTAAACTAGGAAGTGCATCTTTCCCTAGTGTGGGTGGCCCCTATGTATAATTTAACCACAACAAAATAACTTCTCCTAAGTCTAATCTCCTAATAAAAAGTGAATGGGCTCCATCACCTCCAAAATCGGCCCCAAAATATAGAAATTAATCCTGTTCCAAAATAATTTAGGAAGGGACATTACACACTCTCAACTCGAGGCTCCTACTCACCCATAGCAACTAGAGGTAGCTCAATAACGCCATCTGGTTGTATCTCCTCGTCCATACACATAGCATCATCTGTGTATTGGTCCCACATCTCTTGAAAGGATCCTCCTTGTACCCAAGGTCTTTTCGAAGTATGAGACGAAGTGTGCTATGAATGTACATTAAATTCTTTGCCTTCTTTGAGCCCAACATATTTCTGTTTACTGAATGGATAAAGGCATAAGTACTCCAATTCCTCTGGCAAGATGAAGAACTAGCTACCTAGAATATTAGGGGAAGCCCATTAAATTAATTAAAAATTTAAAAATAAATATTAAAAACTAAAATGAACCTCAAAGAACCCGATTTTGGGGTTCCAGGTACCCATCATTAGGGTTCTCCGTACCTGTCAAGACAAAAGAACCCAAATTTTTTTAATGGAGAACCCGATTCTTCATAGAAGAACCCAGTTCTTATGGGTTCTTTTTAGAAGCACCCATACCCGAATCCGGTACTTGGGGACGAGAACCTGGGACGGGTTCGAGAACCCCACCCCCGGGTTCGTTAACTTGTGCAACATAGGATCGAAGAAACCTTCTAGATTGAAGGTGAAATCTTTGTTTTGCATTGAATTTTGAATCAAAAGAAATTTCCACATGGTTTTAGAGCTTGTTATTTTTGAGATCACTCTTGAATAAGAGGGAATTTGTATTTCAGTTGGTGTTTACCTTGCAAGGTACTTGATGTAGTTGAGGTCATTGGCTGATAAACCCTATATTTCTTGCGAGAAGCATTTATACCTTTGAAAGGTTTTTGTCTACTTCATATACTATTGATTTTGTGCACTGGAGACTTGTTTAAGATGTGCAAGACGATTCTCAGTCTTAGAGAGTATGAAAGGTTGAATGGAGCTTCTAACTCTTATTCTAGAAGTTTATCAAAGCTACCATGATAAATGAACATAATTGAATGATGCAGCCAAGTGATTGATGATATTGGAAAGTTCAACATAGCCAACCCTTCAATGCAACCAATCATGAAGTCTTCTAAGACAAAATGATGCATTCATATGCTTTTGCTTAAGTAATCAATTAGGTTTGTTTGTTGAAACTTGGAACATGATACCTCAACAATGATTAACAAGAAAGTGGAAGAGCCAAAATGCTTCAAACCTACCTCTAGAAATGCCTGCATCATCCTCAACTCAATTGGATCATGAGTAATTCTAATATCAATGCAATAATCAATCAAAGGATCTCTGAAGAACAAAATCTGAATGCAGGATCATGGGAAAATTGTAAGGGATATCTTCTTTTAGTTGAAGCAAAATATGCTTTTCCTACTACAATGTTTTTTATTAAATTCTTGTTGGATAATTGTGGGGATATGCAAGGATAAAGTGTCTTGCTGATTCAATTCTATATGGCTGAGTTTTTGCTCTTCCTTTTTAATTTTATCATCATTAATGGAAGAAATAAACACACCCACTTGTAAAGTTAATGCTTCATCTTCGTTTTCATGGAACTTTGCATATGGCCTAACTGGTGCAATTACTAGTTTGTGATCATTCAAGAAGGATTCATCATCATCCCCTTCATCACTGACATCTTCATGACATGCAAGGTTTCCACTGTGATGTTCCTTTTTAATAGCAAGGAATTCCTACATTCTTAGGGTGGCAAGGAAAGATTTCCCTAAATTTCTTGGTTTGTCACTCCAAAAGAGGGAATGAATGTTTGAATAAAAAGTAGAGGCATAATCTACCAAGATGATTCCTTGTCAAAATAAGGGGTGGATCTTATGTAATGTCCCTTCCTAAATTATTTTGGAATAGGATTAATTTCTACATTTTGGGGCCAATTTTGGAGGCGATGGGCCCATTCGATTTTTATTAGAAGACTTAGGAGTTATAAGTAAGTTATTTTGGATTTTGTTAGTAGCATGTGGGGTCACCCACACAAGGAAATACACACTCCCTAAGGCAATGGTTCAAAATGCATGAGAGGCAAAATCGAAGGCTTAGAGAGGGACCCACGAAGGAGGGAAAAAGGAAGGGAGAAGGCTCCACAAAATCTGTAAAAGGAAGGTGTTGTCGCACAAAGTGTCTAGGCACCGCGGCAACGCTTAGAGTAAGGGTTGTCACTCTAATTCTTACTCACTCTGTTTAGACTTTCTCTAAGACAAGTCAAGTGGGGTAGTCCCTAAGGTGAATGAATGAGAATAGCCTATGAAACACAGGCTCTAGGAGATTTAAAGATGGACAACTTGACAAATGTAAATGAGTCTTTGTTAACTGAGATGAATAAATCAAACACTAACATGACCAAGACACAACCATAAGATAGAAATGATTATAGACAAGTTCCTTTATTCTTAATTAATCATAGACTAAATAAAAACAAGTTAACCAGAGCAATTTATAATGTGGAAAAGCGACGATTGTGAACGATCAAATGCAAATGCTTAAAACTTCATCATGCAAGTGATTCTGGATGTAAAATAATTTTCATTAAGAATTTAGATCCAGAACAATTTTTCAATAGGCAATATAATTTAAAAAACATATTAATCGCACTTGCCAATAGAGAAATCACTTACCACGAAAGGACACTAAGGAACTTTAGATGAAAAATTTAGTTATTTCTTAGGAAATTAATTTAATATGGTAAAATGAAGAGATTAAATTTTTAATGTGACAAAACTAAATTAAAAGAGTTAATAAATTGAAATTTTAATGGGCCATGAGCCACATTAAGATTTTTAATGTATTAGCGAAAAATCCTCTTTTAATTTAATACTTTAGTAATTTCAAGTCACAAAATTGAAGATGTTTTAAACTTTAGACTGTTAAAATCTTTTAAGGTTTTAGATTTTTTATGTTTCAATGTTTTAGATTTTTTAATTTTTTAATTTTTTAGGTTTTTAATGTAATGAGAATAAAATAAAAATCATTAGTTAAAAAAAAAATGTAAACCAAAAAAAAAAAAAAATCGAAAAACAAAAACCCAAAAAAAACAGAAAAAAGGAATTTTAAACTAAAATGTATTTGACCAAACTAAAGTGAAATAATAAAAATCAAACCTCATGAGAATAAAGAAAAGTCGAAAGCTAAACCTAACTAAAACCTACAAAAGTAATAAAGAAAATCAAAATGTTTTTAATTGTTATGTGCGTTTGCAGGTTATGGAGGCTTGGATGGCGGCGGAAAGGAGAGATCGAGGGCGTAAGGGCGGAACATCAACAACGATAAAATGGGAGAAGGTTAGCAGCTTGGCCATAATGGAGGGAAGAGATGATGCAACGAAGGGAAATAGACAAAAGGAGGCTGCGGATTTGAGAAATAACGCAACAGAAAGCAACGTTTGAGGGACGCGGAGTAGAGGAGCAGCTCGACGGTAGGCAATGGAGTTGGATGCAAGAGAAAAGGATGGACGAGGGAGGTTGCATTGTGAGAGAAGGCAGCTCACGTAGATAGGTGAGGAGGTAAAACAGAGGTATGGAAGCGTGGAAGAGGGAAAGACGATGATGTAGGGGTTTTGTACCCATTTTTTTTTTGCAGGAAGGGAGCCACAAAGAAAATGCAAACAAAAAAAAGGCTGCGGGAATGTTGCAGTAGAAAGGTTTAAAAAAAGTCGAAATTGCATAGTGAACCCAAAAAACCAGGTGCCGAAATCAAAGAAACCAATCAACAAAAAATGGTAGGCTAGAAACTCTTTGAAAAAATTTCGAAAATTTTAATTAAAATGTTGAATCCACTTGCTTCATATTTAACCCTGAAACCCTCATGAAAATTTCCAGATCTAAGAATTTTGGAACCCTTGGACTGCAATTTTTTTTTTGAATAATGTCCCTGGAAAATTATTTTGATAAACCCTAAAGATCCAGATCTTATCCTCTAGGGCCTAGATCTGGACTCTACTCAGATTTCTTCTTCAGATCTGTAGCTGAACGACAATAAGAAAACACCCAAACAATATATACAACGACAAAAACTAAAACCCAGAAAAACCCACGTTAGAAAAATAATTACAAAATTTACAGATCTATGTACAAGAATGGTAGATCTATCGGATCTGAGGAGTATGAGTCCAACTACGCTCCCAGATCTGATAATCTAAAGCTCTCAACAACGAGATCTATCAATTTCCCACACACAATTAAATTTTTAAGTTTTAAGGAGGTGCTAGCTCGAAACCCTTCATGCATCACCAACAAAAAGTCTTATGATAAGCCCGGGACTAATTTTACTAGGCTTCTCAGAAAACACGGATTGGAAGTTGGCTGGTCTAACTAAAAACTCCCCCTAACGCCCGAGGATCTAAAATCAAGATTCTCCTGCCAAACTCAATCCAACCATTAAAAATAGAGTGAGAAAATAATAATAAAACTCAGACAAATAGAGATACCTGCTATTATGTTCAAAATTTAGATTACTATTCAAACCCGAGCAACTGAGCAAGATAGCTGTACTCAAATCACTCTTTAGAAGCTATTATCAATGGCTTTAGAAAAAATTATGCATGAAAACAACACATCTTACAGTATTCCCATGAAGAGTAACACCAACAAATTTAACCCCAAAGTCTTTCTTTATTATCCAGGAAAAACATTACATAAGAGCTTTTCGCTAAGCACACGACTCAAAGGTCGGATGAATTGACTGACAAATGACTTCCTATTTAAAGATAAATCCTCCGACGGCTAGTTCGAGTGATCTTCGTCAAACAAATCTCGACTGTTGATGAAGATTAAAATCTCTTTTAATCTCATTCATCGAAATATTTAATTCTTGAGGAAATTCAAAATTTTTAATTAAATGTATTTTAATTAACTCAAAAATTAAAGTTTTTAGTTAATTTCCCCAAAATTTTGACTTTGACTTAACCCCAGGGATCAAAAGTTTAAAATTTATCAAAATAATTAATTTACCTTAGTCTCTAGGCCTCTTAAAATTTAATTTTAAGGACCGACGAATTTTTCCTTTAGAGAATTTAAATTTACCTAGGACTTAGAATTAATTAAATTTCTAGCTTAGGATTCTAATTAATTTTTGGCCAGAAAATTTAATTAATTAACCTATGAGGGGATAAATTATTTTTCCAATCCTTAAGACACTTTATCTCATGATTTTCATATTTTTACATCATAAAGGGGAAACTTATTTGTAATAGACCCTCACAGACTATCCATTTGTGCGACACAAATATAATCCAGCAGACCAAACAATTTGTAATAAAATAACCTAACCAAATAGTTAACCCAAATCACTTTTACATAGACTCGATTTAGAACTATAGGACTCGTCTAAGATCCCAGTGACAAATCCATTCTGGCTTTGGGGTAAGACTGAAGGAAAACTCTGTCAACCTTCCCAGAATGGATCAGTGAGACAAAACACCTCCCTGAATGTAAATCGTCACCAGAAAAGTAGGTTTACCTAGGCCATTACATACACGATACGGATTTGCTGAGATTATTTACATCATATACATGCAGAATGGGTTTACATTATAACACCTTGGAAATCAGGTTGATGACGATAGTTGAACAACACAGACACATCGATCAGGCGCTATCCCTTTTGCGAAGAAAGGGGGTGTACTGCTATGGGTCGTTGACATGTAGTGGTCAACATCTAGCTCTACTTGGGGACACGTTGCTACACCGGAGGAATGTGAGAATCCAAAATTTGCATCCACGCAACACACAATATAACATAAGTAGCGTCCATCCAAAAATCGTCATATAACTTAAGCACAAGAAAGATATAAACTCTTCATTTATTAACTATCCTAATAACATGAAAAACATCTACCCATAAAATAAAATACTGAAATAAAAGGGTGTAAGGTTAGGAATACAATACAAAGATGCCCCATGGCATTAGATGCGTTCAATATAGTGCATACTGAGCATTTTCCTACTTTCAGGCAAATTTGTTGGTTGTTTCTCAGGTGTGCCATGTCTAATCCTCGTGGCCATCAGATGGATCAAACCACTTTCTCATTCTCTTTCTCTTGCACTTTTTCTTTGTGGCAGGCTGTGATATTGATGATGATGCGATCGGCGTACAACTTGCTTCTTGATCCGAAAAACGCTCGTATGGAAAATTTGGAATCTTCAAGACTTCTGTGACTTGCGCTTCTTTATGAACATGTTCTGTTATGACTGGTGGATCAACCATGTGAGCATCAACCTGATTCTTATTAATTTCCATTTTATCTGGGTCACCTTCAACTAGCCACTTTTCAATGGAACAAATTACCTCCTCATAATAAGATGAAGCTTGTTGCAACAGACAGGGAGGCTTATGATCTGCGGATGTTTCTTTGTTCCTTTCATCCTCTGATTGATGCTGAAATTTTTGTACCTGTATCTTTTCCATTGTTATGGCATCCATCTGGTTAGTGTGTTCAACCTTCATAGCACTGATTTCCTTGGTATGGTATTCTTCCATGGTCAATAACCTATTCTGAAGACATATTTGACCAGCTTCCATTTCCTTTATAATTTTATCATTCTTTGCTTTCATGCCCATGAAGCAGTTTTGCATATAGTTTATCTCTTTCTTATGATTTGCTTGCATGGTAGCTAACTGATTATTATAATCGAATCTCATGATGGTCATTTCTTCATCCATAGTTGACAATCTGTTCTGAATCGAACTTATTTCTTCTTTTCCTTCCATGGCAATCACTTGATTTGAGTGATTAAATTCCATGATCGTCATCTTTTCCTCTAGGGCTAATAACTTGCTTTGCATAGAATTAATTTCCCTAGCATGATCAACTGCTAATGTTGCTTGACTAAGTTCCATATCTTTAGTAAGTTGAGCCTGATTAACTTTTGCATTCTTTCTTATTTGAGCCTGATTTAACTGTATGTCTTTAACCATTCGAATTAACTCCTTCAAATCATTTTCAACTTCTATAGTTTTCTTTACTTCAACCTTTTCTTTGACTTTGTCTTTATCTCCACATTTATCGTCAAAGGCATCAATGATTGATTGTAGAGAATCAAAAGTGTTATTAGGGAAATTAACATACCAATCAAAAGCATATCCAGATAAGGTAAGAATGAAAATCTTCATCTTCACATCTTCATATTTATAATATGGGATACACTTGTTTATACAGAGGCTGACATTCTAAAGGTGAGCTTCGGTAGTAAAAACACTATTACCCTGAAAAGGAGGAAATTCATTGATGGTGTCACCAAAAAAAGGAGGATAACCACGCAGAGCTCCCTGAATATTAGTAAAATCACAAGGAGCAAACAAGTCATAATCGATGATGATCTGATTAAAAGGAAAAAGATGGGCTAAATGATATCAGAGAGAGAGATCTCTACTCAAGAAAATGAAAACATCTACAAGAAGAGAGCTTTTAGTAGAAATTCTTGTAAGAAATGGAAGAAGTGGAGTTGCCACTTGAGCATTGAATATCTCACAAAGTTTTTAAAGGCAAAACCAAAAAGTTAGTGGATGGAGGCAAATGGATATTCCAGGAGGGCTCTTTGTGTGGGATTAAATGAATGAATAAGTGGAGTTTCCACCCAAACAGGAAACCAACCGAAATGTCTAGGTGCAGAAAGTGAAGATGAAAGGATTAGATGAGAGAGATGACGAGAGTTAGGATGGTGAGAAATGAAGAGACAAAATGACACTAGAAAAATGAGATGAAATGCCATAAATCCAAGGTCCAATAAATTGGTCCTTGGTGGCAATGCCAAGAAGTATTGGCTTTTCCAGCTCAAATGAGAGTGAGAAATGAGAAGAATGATGAGGAAATGTCGTTGAAATGCTGAGAATAAAATGTTTTCGGCAACGACGCCAAAAAATGTTGTGCCACTTGACAGGCTAATGAATGGCGGAAGAGATGAGATTAGAAAAATGTTGAGAAACCAAGGACAGAAAAAACTCTATCCCCGACAACAGTGCCAAAAAATGTTGTTGCGCAAAGTGTCTAGGCACTGCGACAATGCTCAGAGTAAGGGTTGTCACTCTAATCCTTACTCACTCTGTTTAGACTCTCTCCTAGACAAGTCAAGGGGGGTAGTCCCTAAGGTGAATGAATGAGAATAACCTATGAAACACAGGCTCTAGGAGATTTATAGATGGACAACTTGACAAATGCAAATGAGTCTTGGTTAACTGAGATGAATAGATCAAACACTAACACGACCAAGACACAACCACAAGATAGAAATGATTATAGGCTAGTGCCTTTATTCTTAATTAACCATAGACTAAATAAAAACAAGTTAACCAGAGCAATTTATAATGTGGCAAAGCGACGATCATGAACGATCAAATGCAAATGCTTAAAACTTGCAAGTGATTCTAGATTTAAAATAATTTTCATTAAGAATTCAGATCTAGAACAATTTTCCAATAAGCAATATAATTAAAAAAAACATTAATCGCACTTGCCAATATAGAAATCACTTACCACGGAAGGACACTAAGGAACTTTAGATGAACAATTTAATTATTCCTTAGGAAATTAATTTAATGTGGTAAAATGAAGAAATTAAATTTTTGATCTGACAAAGGTAAATTAAAAGGGTTAATAAATCGAAATTTTAATGGGCCATGGGCCACATTAAGATTTTTAATGTATTAGCGCAGATCCTCTTTTAATTTAATTCTTTAGTAATCTCAAGTCACAAAAATGAAGATTTTTTAAACTTTAGACTTTTTAAATTTTTAGGTTTTTAAATTTTTCTTAATGTTTTAAATTTTTTAGATTTTTTATGTTTCAATGTTCTAGACTTTTTAATTTTTTAGGTTTTTTAATGTAATGAGAATAAAAATCAAAATCATAAGTTAAAAAAAAATTAACAAGAAAAAGGAATTTTAAACTAAAACTTGTTTGACCAAACTAAAGTGAAATAATAAAAATCAAACCTCATGAGAATAAAGAAAAGTCGAAAGCTAAACCTAACTAAAACCTACAAGAGTAATAAAAAAATTTGAAATGTTTTTAATTGTTATGTGCATTTGCAAGTTATGGAGGCTTGGACGATGGCAGAAAGGAGAGCTTGAGGCTAGAAGGGAGGAATGACAGCAACGATGAAAGGCAAGAAGGTTAGCAACTTGGCATCAATGGAGGGAAGATATGATGCAGTGAAGGGAAACAAACAAAAGGAGGCCACAGATTTGAGAAATAACGTAGCAGAAAGCAATGTTTGAAGGACGTGGAGCAAAGGAACAACTCGACGGTGGGCAATGAAGTTTGATGCAGGAGAAAGGATGGACAAGGGAGCTTGCACTGTGAGAGAAGGTAGCTCACACAGATAGGTGAGGAGGTAAAACAAAGGTATGGCAGTGTGGAAGAGGGAAAGATGACAATGCATGGGTTTGGTACTCATTTTATTTTTGCAAGAAGGGAGCCACGAAGAAAATGCAAGCAAAAAAAAAGACTGTGGGAATGCTGTAGCGGAAAGGTTTAAAAAAAATTCGAAATTGCACAGTGAACCCAAAAAACCAGGCAGCAAAATCAAAGAAACCAATCAGCAAAAAATGGTAGGCCAGAAACTCTTTGAAAAATTTCCAAAAATCTTAATTAAAATTTTGAATCTACTTGCTTCAGATTTAACCCTGAAACCCTCATGAAAATTTCTAGATCTAAGAATTTTGGAGCCCTTATAAAAATTTCTAAATTTAAAACTCTTTAAACCCTTGGACTACAATTTTTTTTTCGAATAATCTCTTGGAAAATTATTTTCACAAACCCCAAAGATCCAGATCTTACCCTCTAGGGTCTAGATTTGGACTCCACTCAGATTTCTTCTTCAGATTTGTAGTTGCACAACTACAAGAAAACACCCAAACGATATATACAATGATAAAAACTAAAACCCAGAAAAACGCACATTAAAAAAATAATTAAAAAATTTACAGATCTATGCACAAGAATGGTAGATCTATCGGATTTGAAGATTATGAGTCCAACTCTGCTCCCAAATCTGATAATCTAAGGCTCTCAACAACCAGATCTATCAATTTCCCATACAAAATTAAATTTTGAGGAGGTGCTAGCTCAAAACTCTTCGTGCATCACCAACAAAAAATCTTATGATAAGCCCGGGACTAATTTTATTGGGCTCCTCAGAAAACATGGATCAGGAGTTGGCTATTCCAACTGAACTTTCCCTAATGCCCAAGGACCTAAAATCAAGATTCTCCTGCAAAACTCAATCCAGCCATTAGAAATAGAGTGAGAAAATAATAATAAAACTCAGACAATTAGAGATACCTACTATTATGTTCAAGATTTAGATTATTATTCAAACCTCGACAACTGATCAAGATACTTGTACTCAAATCACTTTTTAGAAACTATTATCAATGGATTTAGAAAAAATTATGCATGAAAACAACACATATTACAATATTCCCATGAAGAGTAACACTAGCAAACTTAACTCCAAAGTCTTTC
Organism: Pinus taeda; assembly: GCA_000404065.3. Lineage (NCBI taxonomy): Eukaryota > Viridiplantae > Streptophyta > Pinopsida > Pinales > Pinaceae > Pinus > Pinus taeda. Next base: position 42,352 of record APFE030529716.1, read on the forward strand.
TTTATTATCCAGGAAAAAGATTACACGAGATTTTCGCTAAGCATACGACTTAAAAGTCGGATGAATTGTCTGACCAATGACTTTCTATTTAAAGATAAATCCTCCAATGGCTAGTTCGAGTGATCCTCGTCAAAGCAATCTCAACTATTGATGAAGATTAAAATTTCTTTTAATCTCATCCGTCAAAATATTTTATTCTTGAGGAAATTCAAAATTTTCAATTAAATGTGTTTTAATTAACTCAAAAATTAAATCTTTGTGTTAATTTCCCCAAAATTTTGACTTTGACTTAACCCCAGGGATCAAAAGCTTAAAATTTATCAAAATAATTAATTTACCTTAGTCCTTAGGCCTCTTAAAATTTAACTTTTAAGGACCGAAGAATTTTGCCTTTGGAGAATTTAAATTTATCTAGGACCTAGAATTAATTAAATTTTTGGCTTAGAATTGTAATTAATTTTTGGCCAGAAAATTTTATTAATTAACCTATGAGGGGATAAATTATTTTTCCAACTCTCAAGACACTTTACATCATGATTTTCATATTTTTTACATCATAAGGTGGAAAACCGATTTGTAATAGACCATCACAGACTAACCATTTCTGCGAAACAAATATAATCCAGCAGACCAAACAATTTGTAATAAAATAACCTAACCAAATAGTTAAGATTATTCCCAAATCACTTTTACATAGACTCGATCTAGAACACTAGGACTTGCCTAAGATCCCAGTGACAAAATCCATTTCGGCTTTGGGGTAAGACTAAAGGAAAACTCTGTCGACCATCCGAGAATGGATTGGTGAGACAAAAAACCTTCCAGAATGTAGATCACCACTAGAAAAGTAGGTTTACCTAGGCCATTACATACACGTCACGGACCTATTGAGATTATTTACATCATATACATGCAAAATGGTTTACATTATAACATCTTGGAAATCACGCTGATGACAATAGCTGAACAACACAGACACATCGATCAGGAGCTATCCCTTTTGCGAAAAAGGGGGTGTACTGTTATGGGTCATTGACACCTAGTGGTCAACAAAAGGCAACGCTCTTCATTTAACATCTTTGGCATAACGAATTTCTTCTCGATTGCTCGAGCTACTAACCCGGGTCACTTGCTGTTTAGCACTAGTTTTCCGGGTGGAGAACTCACCCTTTTTTCGGGGGACTTCGAGTGCCACCCTAGAGAGGTTCATCCATAATCCTTCGAAGGTGATTTTCAGTGTGGTTTCCAGCATTTGTATTCATAGTTTTCCTTGTGGTGCATATTCGTGGAGGACGTAGTGGGGAAACCGAGTTAAGGTCCTTTGCATTCTTCAAAGGAGGTATTGTCAGGAGAAATTCCAGGGAAGAAGCTTTGGTGATTTGTTGTTCATTTGGGTGAGTTTTGGGGCTGAAGGTGATAACTTCCTTCAGTGGGGATTTCCCAGCTCTTGGGGCCAGCGCAAAAAGAAGAGACTAGGCACACGTGGGTGGTGGAGACTCAGCGTTTGGAGTTGTTCCTTGCCGAGAGTAATAAGGGAAGAATTATTGGGGTTGATGGCTACGTTTCCAGAGTGTTTGAAGAGGATTTTGCTGGTGTATTGACAGTTAGTTTGCTTCAACAATTCTGATGGGCGTTGGGCTTTTTGGGGGTCGATTTTGGAAGGTCAAAACTAGGCCAATCCATTTCTGGGTTTTTGTGGGTTTTGCTTTAGGAGCCTAGATATAATTTTACAGAATTTTTTGAGTACCAAAGGTGGGGTTTCCAGGCATATCTTTGCAACAGACAATGCAAAATCGCTGGGGACTATGCAGTGCAGCAGTTGGACAGTGCTTCACCTGGAAGGGCCTCAAGGGGGACATATTGAGATATGTGTAGGAGTGTGAGGCTTGTTAGAGGAACAATGGGGAGTTGAACCATCCAGTAGGACTATTGCAGCCACTCCCCATTCTTGAGAGGAAATGGGGAGTATCTTTATGGACTTCGTCACGGGGCTTCCCTTAGTACAGAGGAAGGATTGCATTTTTGTGGTGGTCAACTGGTTGACCAAGTACACACATTTATTTTCCATTCTGACATGGTATTCAGCTTTTCAAGTGGTAGAGTTGTTCATCAGGGAGGTCTTCCGCTTGCACGGACTCCCTAAGACTATAGTCAGTGACCGAGACAACCGATTTATGGGGGGATTCTGGTAGGAGCTTTTCAGGATAGTGGGCACAAAGCTCACCTCGAGCACTAGTTACCATCCACAAACCGACGGCCATACAGAGAGGGTAAACAAATGGCTAGAGGGTTATCTCAGGAACTAAGGGACAGGGCAACAAAAGGCATGGATTCAATGGCTTCACTTGGGAGAGTACTGCTACAACACCTCACGTCATATGTCCATTGGTATGTCTCCCTTCCATGCTCTATATGGTTATGATGCTTTATCTTTTGCTGACATCGTTTTTGGAGATAGTGGGGTCCCAAAGGCCAAAGATTGGATCCTAGAGAGCCAAAACATCCTCAAGGCTCTTAAGGAGAATTTGCAGACAAGTCAGAATCAACAAAAGATATATGCTGACAGGCATTGGGTTGAGAGGCATTTTGAGTAGGGGGACTTGGCGTACCTTTGATTGTAGTTGTACTGACAATCCACTCTGAAATAGAAGGGGGCCGAAAAGCCACAACCATGATTTTACGAGCCCTATAGTGTGATAGGAGGGTTGCATGTGATTTGGAGACCCAAATCCCTACTGCAACAAACTGATATTACTTCTCCTGCTTGTTAATTCATGCAATTTATTTACTGTGTTACACTGTAAATGTCGAAGTAAATATGACTGCAACCTTCACTAATTAAATTATATGCGGAAACAATAGCTAAGCAAGAAGAAATAACCACACACACAATTGACACCATTGTTTTTGGACAAATGTCCTAGAAAAAACCCAATGCGGGAAAATCGGTGCAACAACTGAGGGCTTGTATTATTATGTAGTAGTTTCTGAATACAATCTTTGGATGCCTTACTGGCTATCCGATACATAGAATCTGACTGGCAAAGAAATTAGTGAGAAATACCTCACACTATCACTGGCGAATCGACACTGATCCAGGCCCTGGATGGTTGGCCCCATGATGGCTCGGTGCAGCCTCTACGTCAGCCTCTTCCATGGATCTTCTAGCGTTTGCAACTTCGATCCTCTAGCCCTCCGGTCTCACACCCCAGCTTCTAGCTTTGGAACTCGACTTCCCAGCTAAGTCTCGGACTCTCTTTGAAGCTTTGTGTTTCCTCTGCGTGGCACTGCACTGCCTCTTCTGGATGTCTCTCTACATTCTTTGCAATGTATCCCCGGATTAGGAAACTCTCCAACCGGAAAACTATCCTTGCTGCTCAATGCAAGGAATCTCCTCGATGACTTCCTCGACAACTGCTGCGCTGCTCTCTTGAGAAATCAATCTCTTGATCTCTCTCGATGTATTTTCCAAATGCCCATCAAAGTCCTTATAATATTCTCGTTGAGTAATAAACGACCCATATTAAATTCTAATCAATGGCTCAGATCATATTGACTCGATCTCCATCTTTTTCTAGAATATTCACACCCAGTTTTATTATTACCCTTTAATTATTTTCATTTCCTAAGTTTAGACTTAGGCATCCATTAAAAATAATTAATTATTTTAATAAAACTGTCTCTGGGTTGAGTTTCCCAAAACGACTTCTGGGTATTATGGAATGCATGTGTCCTAGCCTCCCTGCAAATTTTGAGGCTTAGAGCACATCCGATGCTACCAGAAATCAACACTCCCTCTTAGTGAGGAATGTGCTCTAGTCATGCAACCTACTGAAGCATCACACTGACTTTGTAACATCTCCCTCTGCGTTGCTGATGTTTGACATCACTGCCCATAAATTGCTGTGCAAATGCTGCATCTGTGTTGTTGTTGACTTTTCATGCTGTTGCAAACTGCATCTGTACTGCAACAAAAAAACATCCAAAATACTGAACCAAAGATGTTCAACATGATGTGTCTGTTGTTGGAGTTTTGAGTACTGCTAGTGTCTGCACTCACCCTCTGAAGTCTCTGTGTTGTGGCTGACTCTGTGTTGTGCCAACTGCATTGCTGCCATCTCTGCTCTGTGCTACTCAGTCTCTGGCACTCCTGGCCACTGCAACTGTCACTCTTACATTCCTCTGCACCAACTGACACTGGTTCATCTTGCTACTTCCGATATGGGCACTGTAGCAAGGTATTGATCCAGGAGGTGGATTTTTGAAGGATCTTGCCCATTTGCAGTTTTTTCAAACTACAATACTACATCACCCCACCTCTCCCCTGAAGGTATCTAGGCAATCATGGCAAAATCCTCCTCCTTGATCCTTGGAGTTGCAACCTACAGATCACGTTTCTCGTCTTTGTCCTTGTTCTTGAAAGGACACTGAATAACTTAGTGATCAAATTCACCACACTGGAAACATTTGATCTTATAGATGTCCTTCTTCCGCCTCCGCTGCTCCTGCTGCCCCTTTGATGTAAGGGCTGCATTCTCCTCCTCCTTAGGCTTCGTCCCATTGTTGTTGTTGCCATCAAGTTTGCACTTAACTAAGTCTTGCGTCATCTCTTCCTATTGAAGAGTGGCCCACATCCCTTCCCAATTCGACAATTTCTCTTTGCCCAAGATACTATGGACAAATACTTGCCATTCGTCTAAGATTGAATTCAAGGCCAACCTCACCATCTATGTAGGCTGAGGCATTGATCCTACAACTACTAACTGATCTCGGACTTCCTGAAGCTTCGATAGGAACATATCAATGCGTTCCCCCTTCTGCATCCTCGTGGATCTCATTTTCTCCTCCAAGTACATCTTCCGCTGCTCGAAAGATCCTTGATACAACGTAGCCAAGGCATCCCACATCTCTTTGGTCGTCCCTTTGCCAGCAATGTGACATACAACGTGATCCCTCACTCCATCAAGGATCAACTGCTTGGCCTTCGCCATCTCAGCCTTGTACTTCTTGAGCGGATCTGCATCGGCGAGTACAGCTACCACACTATCAACATAGGCTTTGAGATCATGCTCATGTAGAAGGCAGGAGATCCTAGCCTTCCAAATAACATAGTTGGATGCTTCGTCCAATCGATCTTGATCTCTTAGCCCATTCACTGCCATCTCTGCCAACAAAAGTCGAACTGCTCCCTCTCTACTTTGCGCAGCTGCTAAGCTAGCCTACTCACTCCTTGATAGAGTTAGTAGATTTTCTCCTTGCTACTGTTACTCATCAACTGAGAAATAGAATTCCTTGTCTCAAAACTCATCGAGGAAGAAATTCCCTCAAAAAGTGTCTTCGTTCTTCTTTTGATGCTTTTCTGACCCAGCGAACGCTGCAAAAAATTGCATCCCACTTGAAGACTACTTTACACTGAATTTGTTGTTGCGCTGCTCCCTATGCCACTGACAAATCACGAATTGGAAATCTTACCTCTCTGTCAACTCACTCAAAGAGAGATTTTCCTCGAGAATTTTCCTCTAGGAATTCGATTTGCTGCCCTCACAACACTTCGATCTCCCTCCTCTTCAACGTCAGGCTCTTCTGGTCTTCTCTCTTGCTTCACCTACGCTCTAATACCATGTGAAAATTTGGAGACCCAAATCCCTACTGCAACAAACTAATATTACTTCTCCTACTTGTTAATTCATGCAAGTTATTTACTGTGTTACACTGTAAATATCGAAGTAAATATGACTGCAACCTTCGCTAATTAAATTATATGCGGAAACAAGAACTGATCAAGAAGAAATAACCACACACACAATTGACATCGTTGTTTTTGGACAAATGTCACTGGGAAATCCCAATGCGGGAAAACCGATGCAACAACTAAGGGTTTGTATTATTATGCAATAGTTTCTGAATACAATCTTTGGATGCCTTACTGGCTATCCTATACAGAGAATCTAACTACCAGAGAAATTAGTGAGAAATACCTCACACTATCACTGGCGAACTGACACTAATTCAGTTCCTGGATGGCTAGCCCCATGTTGGCTTTGTGCAACCTTTGCATCAGCCTCTCTAGGGTCTGCGTCACCTCTTCCACGGATCTTCTGCTATCTGCAACTTCGTTAATCTGGCCCTCCAGTCTCACACCCCGACTTCTAGCTTTGGAACTTGACTTCCCAACTGAATCTCAGACTCCCTCTGAAGCTTTGCACTGCCTTTGCATGGCACTGAGCTGCCTCTTCTAGATCTCTCTCTGCCTTCTCTGCAATGTATCCCTAGGTTAGGAAACTTTGCAATTGGAAAACTATCCCCGCCCCTCACTACAAGAAATCTCCTCGATGACTTCTTTGGCAACTGCTGCGTTGCTCTCTTGAGAAATCAGTCTCTTGATCTCACTCGATGTGTCTTGCAAATGGCCATCGAAGTCCTTATAATCTTCTCATTGAGTAATCAATGACCCAGATTAAATTCTAATCAATGGCTCAGATCATATTGACTCGATCTCCATCTCTTTCTAAAAGATTCACACCCAATTTTATTAATACCCTTTAATTATTTTAATTTCCTAAGTTTAGACTTAGGCACCCATTAAAAATAATTAATTATTTTAATAAAACTATCTCTGGGTTGAATTTCCCAAAACGACTTCTGGGTATTCTGGAATACATGTGTCCTAGCCTCCCTGCAAAATTTGAGGCTTAGAGCACATCCGATGCCACCTGAAATCAACATTGGAGAGGTAGGTTACGAGTTGGAGCTACCACTAGGGAGCAAGATCCACAATATTTTCCATGTTTCATGCCTCAAAAGGGTATTGGCGCAACAAGTTACAGTTGCTGTGGAGTTGCCTCCACTTGATGATGAGGGGCATCTAGTTTTGGAAACGGAAGCCATATTGGAGACTAGGGAAAGGAAGCTCAGAAGTAAGACAACCAGAGAATCCTTGGTGCGTTGGAAGAGCTTCTTGGATGAGGATGCTACTTGGGAGGGCCAGCACATACTTGAGCATCCAGCACTGAAGTTGCTTGGGGACAAGCAACATTTGGGAGGGGAGGACTGTAATGTCCCTTCCTAAATTATTTTGGAACATATTTAATTTCTACATTTTGGGACCAATTTTGGAGGAGACCATTTGATTTTTATTAGAAGACTTAGGAGTTAGAGGTAAGTTATTTTGGATTTTGTTAGTAGCATATGAGGTCACCACACAAGGAAATACGCACTCCCTAAGCCAATGGTTTAAAATGGATGAGAGTGAAAATCGAAGGCTTAGTGAGGGACCCATGAATTTCGCATAACGAATTTCTTGTCAGTTGCTCGAGCTGCTTAGCTGGGTCATTTGCTGTTTAGCACAAGTTTTCCGGGTGGAGAACTCACCATTTCTTCAGGGCACTTCGAGTGCCACCCTAGAGAGGTTCATCCATAATCTTTCGAAGGTGATTTTTAGTGTGGTTTCTAGCATTTGTATTCAGAGTATTCCCTTTCGTATGTATTTCCGGTGGACGCAGTGGGAAAACCATGTTGAGGTCCTTTGCATTCCTTAGAGGAGCTATTGTTAGGAGAATTCCGGGGAAGAAGCTTTGGTGATTTGCTGTTCATTTGGGTGAGTTTTGGGGCTGAAGGTGATAGCTTCCTTCAGTGGGGATTTCACAGCTCCTAGGGGCTAACGCAAAAGGAAGAGACAGAGCACACCTAGGTAGGTGGTGGAGACTCATCCATTGGAGTTTTTCCTTGCCGAGAGAAATAAGGGAAGTATTAGTGGGGTTGATGGCTACATTTCCAGAGTGTTTGAGGAGGATTTTGTTGGTGTATTGACAGTCAGTGTGCTTCAGCAGTTCTAGTGGGCATTGGGATTTTTGGGGGTCGGTTTTGGAAGGTCAAAACCAGGCCAAACAATTTTTGGGTTTATGGGTTTTGCTTGAGGAGCCTAGATATAATTTTGCAGAATTTTCTGAGTGCTGGAAGTGGGGTTTCAAGCCATATCTTTTCAGCAGACAATGCATAATTGCTGGGGACTGCGTAGTGCAACAAGTGGACAGCTGATTGTAGTTCCGGATTTTCATTGCTTCACTTGGGCTTTGCTCCGCTTGCCTTTGGGGCAAGCCCAGGTGCATTCCTTCCATATTTTGTACTCTTGCACCAGTTTACAATAAAATGGCTCAGCTGCTCCCATATTTCTGATTGTTATGGGTGTATTCTAATTGCTTTGAAATTTCTGTGGTGAAAAATTGTTATTTGCTTGCATATCACTGTTTTTCCTATTTTGGGACATTACGTCTTATGCAATGCCTTGACAAATCTACCACGAAATTCAGTAATAGTTTCATCTTCTCCCTTTTCAATGTGAAATAACTCCCCCACTAGGGATATATTATCCTGCACCCACTATATCAATTCAATATTCATGATCAATCATGAACCTTTTGCAATGGAGTCACCAAGGGAGACTCAAGTAGGTATCCATGCTTGTATTTCAGAATAGATGTGCAGGTTATGCAAGGCCTGGAATGGCTTCTTGTGCATCAACAAATCTTGGAGATTGTCACTTGTTATCTAATATGACCCAATACTATATTGGTGAAGTAGTCAGATGAGTCAAAATAAAAATCAATAAATAAAAACTCACCATTGTCATTGTAGTGTATGACGATTGATGATGTCCTACAATGGTGCCAATTTGTGATCTCTTAAATTTGCTTTGTGTAACTGTAAACCAAAGAAACAACTATGAGTAATTGGCGTAAGGTCACTGATAATTACTCCATCTAGATTGGTGTTCCTCCATGAACAGTGGGAGTCCCTAGTGTTCATGCACTGCCAATACTTTGGTAGCCGTAGCTAGTATGAATGATCAACACACAATGTCTTTTAATATGCACGCAAGCAACCATAGACACAGTAAAACTTAAAGTGAAATAATATGAGAGATTCCTCTTCACAATAGCTAAAATATGAAGGAAAAAAGGAATATGGACATATTCTTTAAGTGATCAAAATCAAAGTAAAGGCACTTAGGCCACCCACATTACTGCAACAAAGGCTATTCAGCCAGCAAATTCCAAGAGCTGTAAAGAAACTGCATATTTAAGCTCTATTAACGTAATAGTCAAAAGTTTGCATCATGAAGAAAAGCTACAAGATTTACTACAAAGTAAGCATTGCACAGAGTGTAGGAAGCAATGAAAGAAAGAAAGGATGGAACGAGGTTTGACTGCTGCTCAATGGAATAACTCATTAATTCTGTTCTCTTCAGTCCTCTCTTATAGAACCTCACAACTCCAAACCTGGAGGGCCTGGACACGTGATCAGACAGTTATCTGCTGTAATCACGAACTGTTAGCCACTAAATTGACCTACTGTCTAAGTATAATAGAATTCCATTTGTTGTAAGTCATATCCAGCGTAGAATATCCATTAAATCCATGACGGTATCACCCAAATATATCATCATTTTGCAGCCAGCTACCATGTAAGACCATATTTGATCAAAAGAATACTTGGGCATGAAAACAGGTCTAAAAATTCTTTAGACAGTGCTTAAGATAAACCTGAAATGCCTTTATCCTGAAACACGTACTACTAGAGGAAATGCCTGTAAGCCATACTGGAAATTTGTTGTAAAAATGCCACTTGCACCGCAGCTGCATGGAGTCAACATACGCTGCGATTGGTCTGTATTTTGACTATAAATAGTGAACATGTTGAGGTGTGAATATGATGTTTGTCTCTTAAAATGTTTCTCTTCAATCTCTGAGAAGGTCATCTCAATAGGGTGAATACTGGCAATTAAAATCCAAAAGATACATATCATTGAACTTGTCCAAACATATCTCGGCAAAGGGGTGTTTAACTGTGGTTTCAGATCAGACTTCAATGTTGATGCCAAAGGCTGATTTTACTATCAAATTCCACTTGAAGATGCTCTCAAAGAATGGCTGAAGTTTACCTCGTAATTTTTCTTATATCTATCATGGAATAACAGCCTTGATTGCCAAATAGTCAATGCCAAAATCTGCTGGAAATACCCCTGAAGATAACACGACAATGCTACGAAAGATTCATGTCAAGCATCTTAAGAAAGTCATCAAATATCCACTAGAAGGATGATCCATCCATTCTGACCCAAAAAACTATAGTTTCCACCTGTATGCAAGAATCCCTTAGCTGTAATCACTGTTGATTCTTAGCAAGCATAACCTCCTCAGATTCACCCGCTTTCATGAAAATTTCAGTGTCTGAAGTTTGAAATAACCTGGAGTCAAAGTGTAGAGACTACTTCTCTACAGGCTGCACACTAACTCAGCAAGACAAAGAAATGGAGAAACCTTCAAATGATGTGAAGAAAGAATACATGTAAAGCTAGGTTTTCGTCAAACAAAAGGGTGCAATAAGGTTAAGCTGGAGTAAATTTAGCAAATCCACTTGGAGTTTGTAATAACCAGCTTGCTAACAAAGGAGAATTAAACTTCACTCAATATTGCCAATCTACTTTACTAATAATAAAACTTTCAAAATCAGAGCTGATTTATTAAAACAAAAAAATGAGCCAAGTTTAGCTAGACGGCCTATGTTCAAGGAAATGGGTAATCTACTGGAAGGTTTAGAACTGAAATCAAGAGAGAAGACCAAGATTAACAGACTGCCAAATATACGGAAGGAAGTTGACCTAGGATTTTCTTGATGAGACAAAGCTTGTAATGGCTTCCTTATGTCACACTCAAAAATTCCACTTGCCCATTTTGACTCAATTCATAACTGCCCACTGGAACCAGGAATTTAGAACCCACGCCCGCCAAAACTAGTAATGCTAAATATAGGCATGCCAAAATTAACAGTTTGATTCCTAAAACATAGGAAAGATGAAAAATGAAGGAAACTGCTATGAGATCACTGCTGCTGCGAAAAATAGCACCATCTCACATGTCAATGAGATCAGTCTCATCAGACTCAGTTTTCTGCGAGGAATCCAAATATATGCTCAGAATTGCAATTTGAGACCTGAAACCATAACTGCTAAAAATAACAGTGCCTTGTAAATGCTTGCATGTCACTCAGAACAATCTCATTGGCATCGTGATATCGCAAAGATGAAAAATATATGATTGACTTTAACATGTGGAGCTTTGAATTCAGGCTCTTAGAAAATAGAACTGCTAAAAACAGCAATTTCCTCCAACTCTAGACAACATGCATCTGAAATGGACTCTAATCACTGTGAAGCTTGATGCACCTGTCACTGAATGCCAGCCTGATGAAAGCTAGCTGGATCTTAGCCCTCTAGTTGCACAGGCAATTCTGGGGCTTAACAGGAACCTCCACTTAACAAACCTTATGTGATAAATTTTTAGATTAAATCTAAATGATGTTGGTAACAAAATGGTGAAGACCATGCAAGATGCACTCCAGAGACTAACATTCCTTCTCATTATCTTACCTCCATTCATGACTTTCCCTTTAGTCCATGGTGATTTAGAATCTAGATCAACTAGTAATTTGACTACTACTTGGTGAAATCATTAAGAATGTGTGTAATAGTTTTTCAAGTGATGAAGAGACTAGTTTCTTACACGCCATGCATTTTTTGGAAAATATATATATCAATTCTTGCATTCTAGGAGGTGCACAATAGAAGAAATTCATAGTAGTGGCTTCATATCATTTTGAAAATATTTTCCACAAACCTAGATGCCATGAAATTTTATTTATGCTCCTATAGATTGCATTTTTGGACATCTTGCTTTCTTGGAGCTTAGTAAATGTGTGGTTAACCTTTGCATGTCATCCGAAATGATTTATACCTCCAATAATGTACATGGAGTATTTGAGCAATCTAAGTCCTTATGAAGATCCTAAAGAAACCTGTGTGCAACACCCTGCTTTTCATTATGCTAGGATTGAAATTAAACAGTACTGTTTGTGTAATGATTTTCATGTCCTTGGTGCAAACACACAATTCTTAGATAATATTTTTTCTTTGTAGGGTAGTTGCAATTTCACTATCTACACTCTATTTAGGGTTGTTGTACAGCCTATATGTGCCTGACTGGAAGTTTGAGGTGCAAATAACAAATTCTTCTAACATTCCATCGATCCAAAGTTATACTGTAAGCTTTCCTATCACTTCATCCCATTTCTGTCGAGTTTTTTCCAAAATTTTACTTGGATAGATATGTATCATAAACAACAAAATTGTGTTATCTGTTGTACTGAAGTTTTCTTTTCTCAAAGATGAACTCATCAACATTGGAAATGTTTCATGCATGCAATAATCATTAATTTTATTTTAAGAAAGAATGCCAAGGTAGTAAGTTCCAATCATAACAAAGGGAAACATACAAAGCTTCTTTAAAGGGTGAAAGTAGAAATGATGCTGCTAAACATGTTAAAGTTGCATAAAATCATCAAGCAATTTCGATAAGGCTTTTTGATTTCCAAGATGCTAAGAATGTAATATTCCTAACAGAAATATTAAGTGAATAACAGAAACATGGCCTATGACAACAACTAGGAAATTCAACACATATGCAAGAAATCACAACACAAGAGGAAATGCACCAAAACTCTGAGCCATTTTATTTATTTCCAAGAAAATATAGTACAAATGAGTATGAAAGAGGAACCTAGGCTTGCTACAACAAGCAAATCCAAACCCTGGTGATTCAAGCTGCCCAAATGTCAGATGAGCTCCCCACCATGCTTCTGTGCTAGCCCAAAAAATTATTTCCACTGCTGTTATAGGTGAATTGAGATTTTGGCCCTCAAATCTACTCCAAAAATTTTGCAAAATTAAATGTAGGGCCTCCACACCAACTCCATTAAAACCCGGAAATATTTCACGGACCCAAGTGGTGGAAATGGTCCTGGGGTAATTGCGCCCTCCTCCAACAATTTACGTTGCTAACTGCTGGATGGAACTAGGAATTCTGCCCTCAGAAATGCCCAGAAAATTTTGTAAAAGTAATCATTTTCTCCTCTCACCAAACCCACAAAAACCCAGAAAGGATTTGGGTTGAATCCACCGACCCTCGGTGACACCCAACAAGTGTAAATTACTTGGCCAGAAAACACCTTACAATTTAGATACTGTTGAATTTGGCCCAAATATCCCTCCAAGAAATCCTCCCTAACTCCTGTAGACTTCTCCCCTCAATCACCAAGTAGATCTCAGCTTGAATGCTCCCCAAATTCCGAGTCTCTGTAAGTGCACAAAAGCTGTCAGTAAACCCTTGTGCAGTTCTTGGAATAGATAAATTCGGTCCTCCAAAATGAAACACTCTCGGCCCTACAAATCCCTAGGGCAATTTCGTCCTCCTTATGGATAATTTTCTGCAAATTCTTTGGCCAAAACTCCACTATCTGTTAGCTTCTCTCAACCCCTTTGAATTTCCTTATGAGCCCTAAGAGAAGCACTCTCCAACTGGAAACAGTATGCAATGTAGCTCCTAGAGAAGCCCTAAGATGGACTCATTCTCACTCCCCTAGGGTGACACTCGAAGTTCACTGAAGGTAGAGGTGGAATTCCGCTTGGAATTCCTAGTGTTAAACCACACTTTTCTTCTTGTGCTAAACAACCCCAAGAGAAGATGAAAGGCGAAATGTAATCATCAAAAGATGATTAGCAAATGAGCCCATCCTCCTTTTATGATTAACACTCCCTCTTAGCGAGGGATGTGTTTTAGTGCTGCACACCCTGCCATAACACTCTGTCTTTGTATCATCTCTATTACGCTGTTGATGTTTGGCTGTTGCTGCCCACCAACTATCATGCAACTCTGATGCTGCATCTGTGTTGCTGCTGACACTGCCATACTGCTGCCAACACTGCATCTGCACCGCAACTCCTTCTCATCTGTTGTTGCTGCAACTGCAACATCTGGAACTAAAAAACATCAAAAATATTGAATCAACTGTGTTCCGTATGATGCATTTATCTCCTGAGATTCTGAATGCTACTAGCATTTGCACTGTCACTGAAGAATCTGCGTTATTACCAACTCTGCACTGAGTCACTTGCTCTGCTGTCAAAACTGCACTATGCTCCTTAGTATCTGACTGCTACTAGTTTGCAATTGTCACTCTGGTATTGACTGCATCAACTGCCATTGATCCTTCCCACTACTGAATACTATGGGCCCCTGTAACAAGGTATTGATCAATGAGGTGGAATCCTCAAGGGCCCTGCCCAGTCTCTGTAGCTCTTTGAGGCTACAACTCCAAGTCACCCCACCTCACTCCTGGAGATATGGCTGCCATCATGGAAAAATCTGATCTACTCATATTGTTGTTGCTATATCTGCACTGTTGTGGTAACTAGTATGCCTTGCACCCTCCTAACGTAGACCTGCATATGTGATAGGGACTGCGGCTTGCTGTGAATAGAACCCTTCTTTCTTTGTGGCTAGGAGCCTCCTTTAGGGCAGCGAAGGTGCTTCTCTTCGATGAGTTAATTCTCCTCTAGGACAACATCCATAGGGCTGGCTTCATTGACTGTAATAGGGCAGCGTAGGTGCTTCTTAGAAGACCTTTTCCTTCTCCACGTCTAGGGTTCTTTATGGCAGTGTTAGGGCATCATTAGGGCAGCGTTGAACCCTATCCTTGCTGCAATATAAGAGCCTCCCTTTTGAACAACGAAGATTCTTCTCCATGAATGTAGATGAGGGCAATGTATAGATCTCTTTGTCTAGGGCTAGGGAAAACCTCCTAGATCAGCATATTCTCTTAGGGGTTCTTCCTTCCATTAAAACCCAAACGAATGGAGAGGAAGAGATCACAAGAGGATTGTGAGTGTCCAAAATTCAAATGACTTTCAAGGCACCTCTATTTATACTAAATATTTATACTAAAACGTTGAGCACATGTGGGGCTTATTTGGTTGCTGGACGACCTTGACGAATTGTCCCAGACTCCCATAACACAAATAAATTCATATCTCCATGAATGCTTATCATAATTGGATGATCTTTAGATCAATCCTACACCTCTCGATGAGGGAGATCCAAGAAAAATATCAGTTGCCATTAATAAGATGATCCACATGGAGTTTGGCCCTAGTTGCCAATTTTAACACTCCCTCTCAACTAGGGAGAACTCATCCGCTAATTCATATGTCCGACTATACTATCTCTGCCATCAGTGCCTTGCATTGCTCTGCTCTGTTAAGCTCTGTTGAACCATGAAGAAGAAGAATTGATCGAGAATGTCTCATACCATTCTCTATTGACCTGAAGTCAGTTTTATTGATCCCAGATCAATATCACAAGAGACTGTCTCAAACCACTCATACTAATCCCAGATCAGTTTAATTGATCCCAGATCAATGGAGGTCATCCTAGCATAGGGAGTACAATAGATACAACGATGTGTCCATTGATAGTACTACTATGGTCCTTAACCCCATTTCCCTGCTTATTGATCAGATGAGAGGTACTTCCCATGAGTCCCAGACTGCATGGATAGGATGCCTCGAGAAGAGAACTAATCATCCTGTCCCTAATTCGCCTTGGGGTATCACAGGGGAAGGCTGAGCCATTCACCATGTACACATCGCACCATTAGGGGAGGGTGATTCGCCCTATGGTCGCGTGTTGCTACAGTAGTACCCCAAGCCTGTCGGAGCTCCTAGAGCTCAATGCATGCAACATGCAGGACCCTTATAAGAAGGTCTCTCAACGACTCCAAGTCGTTCAGGAAAGTCACAAATTTGACCTTTCCCCGGGAATTCTACAGAATGTCTGTGACCTGTACATTAGTTTCAATGTGATGGAACCTCCTCGCTCATCGACGTACCATATCCCAGATAAGGTAGTCTCTGATGTCTATCTGCTGGAGCAATCATCGAATACGAGATTCTTCAACAATCGAATCCCCCCCCTGGTTGACACAGAAGATCATGGTAGTAGCCATCATGTGCACAAACAACTCACTAAAGAGCTTCCACAACCAGGCAGCTTCATACGAGATCATACTCGTAGCTATGTATTCGGTCTTGGTGGGGCTTATAGCAACCGACTTCTGCTTCCTACTCATCCATGATATCGAAGCAGAACCCAACACTAAGAAGTGCTCTGGTGATTCTCCACACTGCTTGCCCAGTCAGCATTCGAATAATCATGCAACTTTATATTTCCGGCAGTGTATCTCAATCCATGAGAGATTTTGCCCCGAAGATATCTGAGAAGATTCTTGGCACCAATCTAGTGGGGCTCAATCTTATATGAGCGCACCATGTTAACACATATCCAGACAGAAGTTCACCAAGAATCATCAATGCAAATGAGTTTATGAAACTCAGAGGCCTTTCCCAAATCTGGTCCGACATCACTACCATATAACTTCTGAAAGTTAAGATCCTCGAGGTAGTCATGGGCTTGCAGTTTGCCATTCCACATCCGGAATCCAACTCCTTCTTACTTCTGCAAATGAGAGGGTCTGCACCTGTTAGAAATAGGTCGTCCTCAGATGGTGCCAGTATGAGAGGTCTATCATCCACAACCTTCAAATAATGGTTTTGATCGGCTTCATTCTTAGTGAATCTCAGCTTCATCTGACAACTATCAATCCTCTCATATCAAACCCAGGGTGTTTTGCTTCAAGCCATAGAGGGCTTTCTTCCACCTGCACACATGAGATTCCCGATCATGAATCTCAAACCCCTTGGGTTGTTCCAAACCTGTGGACCTGCTACATGAGGGGAATGGTCCCCTTGTAGGATTTTCCTTTGGTACACCTCAGACATGTACCTTCGTGCTTTTCTTGAGTTTAGGCATCCCAATCACCATCTGACTCACATCGGGTATGTCCCCATAAGTAGACATCTGGTGTTATAGATGAGATATGTCAATTGACATGATCCCCAATGGACCATCCTACAACTTGATACAAATTTCCAACCCTGAACCCATGAGAAAAAGCATCTTTGAAAATTTCATTTTCAAACACGTACCTTTCAATTGATGAATGCCACCCTGTAGCCTTTGACTTCCATTGCCGAAATGGACACCAGGTTCTTCTTGTGATCAGGTACATAAAAGAGATTATATAAATGAATCGAGTTACCCTCGTTCAATTGCGGGGTAACATTCCCTACACCCTTTCCGGGATAGGTGGCATTGGCTCCAAGTATAATCCGACGATTGTTTCCATCTCTACCAAATTAGAGAGAGCTCCCTTCTATCTGATGAAGTGCCTTGAAGCACTACAATCAATAAGCCAGATTCCCAAAGAATCTGAAGGAGAGGGCCAATACAAAATAATGCTTCTTTATCTTATCAGAAACAACATTTGATTTTTCATACCTGGGGTTCCTTGCTTTCTTGAAGAGTTGGTCATTACGTTGATGACCTACATTACTTGTCATTCCTCTGATCATTGAAGATGTCCCTGGAATGATTGTTATCATCATCAAGTGATGTGTCCCTGCCATTCAAACACTCCTTCGCATAATGGCTGAACTTATTGCAACCAAGGCATCTGCCTTTCCTTCCACCCTTAGATCCGGACTTCCCAATAAAGTGATCTTTTAGGTAGGCCATTAGAAGTTTCCGCTGCGCCATTCTGATAATATTCTTTGCTTCGATTTCACTGTCGGTGAATTTGAAGAGAGATAGTACATTTACAACAGAAGTAAACACTTTGACTTATCTAGATAAGACTAAGAGCATAGATCATCTCTAAGAAGATGATGCATGAGATCAGTTGAAGACATGCAGCTTCAACTGATTCTCCAAGGTGACTCCTTCACCTATCATTGTGCTGCATATCTTCATCATGTTGCACCTCACCGTGCTGCACCATGCTGCTCCCATCATTACACTGCTAGACCTTATGACCATGTTATACACATCATACTGTTGCACCTTGTGCTGCATTGTTGTTCCAGTGTTTGGCACTGTTGTACCTTGTGCCACTGCTGCACCATGCTGTCACCCATGTGCTTGCTACACCATAGTTTCTTTGTGTACTTGTTGCACCAAGTACCATACCACTGTCCCAATGTTAGCTTGCTATCCCTTTCATACTTCGTGTACTTGTTGCTAAGTAACATACAGTTGTCCCAATGTGCTATCCTATTGCACCATCATGAACTTGCAAATCATGATACTGCAATATATCATACCACTGTAATATATCATACTGCTGCAATATATCTTACTACTGTAATGTATCAAACTTCTGTAATATATCATACTATTGTACCTCACCATTTTATTGTGATACACTTCATCTTTATACCCATCATCATGCTGCAACATTCACCACAATGCTATCACATTATATCATATCATGTAGTTGTTTGCGGCATTGTTGGACAATACTTAAGACAACCTTCACAATGTGGTCATGGACTGGTTAGGGCAACTGACAGTCCTACCAACCTTAACACATCGGTTGCAACATCCCTACGAAGGCTATGGTTACCCTTCTTCAGCACTCCTACATCCCACGTTGGCTTTGTCATACCCCAACATGCCTTATGTCCTCCTAATGTAGACCTATAGGTGTGATAGGGGCTACGACTTGCTTTGAATAGAACCCTTCTTTCTCTACGGCTAGGAGCCTCCTTTAGGGAAACGAAGGTGCTTCTCTTCGATGAGATAATTCTCCTCTAGGAAAACGTCCATAAGGCTGGCTTCATTGGCTGTAATAGGGCAGCGTAGGTGCTTCTCAGAAGACCTTTTCCTTCTCCACGTCTAGGGCTCTTTATGGCAGCGTTAGGGCATCATTAGGGCAGTGTTGAACCCTATCCTTGCTGCAATATAAGAGCTTCCCTTTTGAGCAACGAAGATTCTTCTCCATGAATGTAGGTGAGGGCAGCGTATAGATCTCTTTGTCTAGGGCTAGGGCAAACCTCCTAGATCAACGCATTCTCTTAGGGATTCTTCCTTCCATTAAAACCCAAACGAATGGAGAGGAAGAGGTCACAAGAGAGTTGTGAGTGTGTCCAAATGACTTTCAAGACACCTCTATTTATACTAAAACGTTGAGCACATTTGGGGTTTATTTGGTCGTTGGTTGACCTTGATGAATTGTCGCATAACACAAATAAATTCATGTCTCCATGAATACTTATCGGAATCGGATGATCTTTAGATCAATCCTACACCTCTCGATGAAAGGGATCCAAGAAAAATATCAGCTGCCATTAATAAGATGACCCACATGGAGTTTGGCCCTAGTTGCCAATTTTAACAGTCTCAATCTCCCCATGGAAAATCTCACTGCTCTCTCCTGGAAACTCACACTTTCCTCTTGCACGAGAAATTGACTGTGAAGTTCTACACTGGGAATCTTTTGGCTAGAATTGCACCTACATGTTGCAACTGGGGAATTAGTATTGCCTGTGTCACTGCAACTAGTTTTGTGACTAGTTCTGCAACTGTCTTTGTGAAAATTCTATCACTGCAGCAACTGATTTACTTTTCCTACTTATTCCTCAAAAAGTTATTTATGAAATTACTTCAGTAAACATTAAAATAAATACTGCTGCAAATATCACATCGTAATACAGAAACAAACATATGCAGAAGAATCAACACATTGACACAGATATTTTGGACAACAGTCCTTGGAAAAACCCAATGTGGGAATATCGGTGCAACAAGGGAGGATTTTATTATTATGCAGGAGATATATCTGAATACAAATCTAGGATGCTCATCTAGCAATCCTTTACAGAGAAAATACTGGCGGAAAATCTGAGTGAGTTTTACCTCACTTCACCTGGCAGAATTCCGGTTGATCCAGCACAAGATTGGCTAACCCCGACTATTTCTGCGTCACCTCTTCTGCCCTCTGCATCAGCTTTCCTGGCAGTTTTGGCTGTTCTCGGCAGTTCCGGCTTGTGCCCTATGCATCAGCTTTCCCAGTTGTTCCGGTAGATCCCGACAGTTCCGGCAGTTCCCGGCAGTTCTAGCTTCTGCCCTCTGCATCAGCTTTCTCGGCTGTTCTGGCAGTTCTGGCTGTTCCCGACAATTTCGGCTTTTGCCCTCTGTGTCAGCTTTCCCGGCTGTTTCGTAGTTTTGGCTGTTCCCGATAGTTCTGGCTTCTGCCCTCTTGACTGCTCACTAGACCACTGGTTCAACTTCTTAGCTAACCCCTCTCCAGAAATTGAACTAATCGGTCTCCCTCAGTGTGTTCTCCAAGTGACCCTCAAGCTTCCTCTTATATATGACTTTTGGACTCCATTAAAAAATATTAATTATTTTAATATCTTCCAAACTGTTTAGAATCCGCCCAAACCTTTTTTGGGTATTGAAGATCTCATGTGCCTTAGCCTCTCCACCAATTTTCGTGGCTAGAGCACATCCGATGCTACCTCAAATCAACACTCCCTTTTAGCGAGGATTGTGCTCTAGTAGTACCCCTTACTGAGTATCACCCTGATCATCTAGCATCGGTCCCTGTATTGATGCTAAGCGTCCGTGCCCAACATCCTATGCATTGTTGTATCCTGTACTGTTTCCCATGGCTCTGCATCTGTACGACAACTCCCTCTGCATCTGTGTTGTTGTTGGTCCTTTCTCCCAACACTGCATCCGCACTGCAACTCCCTCTCCAACGGTATTGATATCACTCCCATTTCTGCTTCTGAAAAGGGTTCTTTACCATCCCCATGTTTTCCCTGAAGTAGTCAAACTTTGTCCTTCCTAGGGCTTTGGTAAGGATGTCCGCCACTTGTTCTCCTGTAGGAGTGTATCTCAACTGTACAGCTCCTCGTTGGACACAGTCTCTGACAAAGTGACACCGGATATCAATATGCTTTGACCTATGATGAAATACTGGATTCTCGAAGAGTTTGATGCAACTCGGATTATCGCACATGATCCTGGTCGCCTTCATATTCCTTCTGAATAGGTTCACAAGCCATTTTCTAAGCCATATGGCCTCACATGAAGTTGTGCTCGCTGCCATATATTCTGCCTCAGATGAGCTCAAAGCCACGGACTTTTGTTTCCTACTGCACTAGGAGGTCATTCCTGATCCAGTGTTGAAATAGTACCCAGAGGTACTTTTCCGATCCATTGAACTTCTTGCCCAATCTGCATCAGTAAATCCACTCAAACTGATATCCTTACCTTTGGTGTATAAGAGCCCATAATCGACTATTCCCTGTAAATACCTAAGAACGTGTTTGGATGTTGCCCAATGTACTGTCTTTGGTTCCACCATGAACTGATTGAGGTTGTTTACATCGTAGCAAATGTCTGGCCTGGTATTGACCAGATACATCAGGGACCCTATGAGCTGCCTGTATAGGGTGGGATCGACATCCTTGTCTTTTGATGCATCAATCTTCTTCTAGTTGGTGATCATTGGCATAGCCATGGGTCTACAGTCCTCCATCCCGAATATTTTTAGGATTTCTGTAGCATACCTCCCTTGCCCAAGGAAGATTTCTCCCTTCTACTGCTAGACTTCCAACCCTAGGAAGTAATGCATTTGTCCCAAATCCTTCGTATCAAATTCTGTGGCTAGATTCTTCTTGCAGTCCCCAATGAGTCTGGATGATCCTGTCAGAAAGAGATCATCCACATACAATACTAAGATTAGCGGCTCGTTCTCTACAACCAGATAGTAGAGATTCGGATCTGCGTCACTCTTAACAAATCCCATATTCTGCAAGTAGCCATCTATTTGACCATACCATGCTTTCGGTGCCTGTTTTAGCCCATACAAGGCTTTCTTCAATCTGCATACATGAGACTTCTTCTCATGAGTCTCAAAGCCCTCTGGTTGTTCAATGTATACCTCTTCTTCTATTACCCTGTTCAGAAATGCCGTTTTGACATCCATCTGATGAATATCCCATCCCATCTGAGTTGCAAGAGATATCACGGTCCTAATAGATGTATACCTAGCTACTAGGGCGAAGGTCTCCTCACAATAAATTCCTTCCTTCTGAGCATACCCCTTAGCCACAAACCTGGCCTTGTATTTCTCAACACTGCCGTCTGCAGCGTATTTGATCTTGTACATTCATCTTGAACCTACCACTGATCTGTCTTGCGGCCTTGGCACCACCTTTTCCAGACATCGTTCACCATTATGGAGTTGTACATCATTCACCATTATGGAGTTGTACTCCTCTACCATCGCATCTGGCCAAACCTGATGTTGAGCTGCCTCTTTGAAACTGGCAGGCTCTCCATCCTGAGCTACTAATGCCTGATATCTATTTGGTTGTTTTCGCTCCCTCTTATTGTTTCTTGGCGCACTGATGAAGTCCTCTGCATCTCACAGAATCTGACGAAGTTCTTTGCTAGTTCTTCCTCTAGCAGCAGGTGCTTCTGTTAGCTCCTCCTCCTCATCTTGAGAATCTTCCTGCCCTGAGGAAGAATTCTTGACTTCTGTTGGTTGAAGAGGCTTAACCAGCGGCTCCTCTTTCGACTGCTCCTCGGAAGGCATCTCATGAGATCTTTTGAAATCCCTGTCCTCCATGAACGTTACATCTCATCGAACTACCACCTTCATGCTCCCTGGAAGATAGATTCTGTATGCCTTAGCATTCTCACTATAGGCCACTAGATATCCCTTTTCTGTAGTTTGATCCAACTTCTTCCTCTTTTATTCGGGTATGAGGCAATATGCTAAACTCCCAAATATCCTGAAATGACTGACTTCAGGTGTCTTCCCTGTGAAAACTTTCTCTGGAGTAATCTTGCCCAATGCCCGATGAGGAGTCCTGTTCTGAACATAGACTGCTGTGTTGCATGCTTCCGCCCACAGGAATTTTGGCATATCTTGATCATACATCATGGCCCTAGCTGCTTCTACAATAGTCCTGTTCTTTCTTTTTACTACTCCATTCTGCTCCGGATTGTAGGGAGCTGTCTACTCTCTTCTGATGCCCTCCTTAGCGCAAAAATCAGTGAAGTCCTTATCTACATACTCTCCACCATTAGCTGAGCGCAAAACTTTTAATTTCTTCCTAGTCAGATTCTCCACCTGAGCCTTGAACTCCTTGAATCAACAGAAAACCTTGTCCTTGGTTTTCAGAAAATAAATCCAAGTTTTCATTGAGTGGTCATCAATGAAGGTAAGGAAATACTCGGCACCACTAAGAGCTTTGACGGACATATGTCCGCAAATATCGGAGTGTATCAATCCTAGTATACTCTTGGCTCTGTGTTTGCTCCTAGGAAATGTTGCCTTGGCATACTTTCCTAGAGCGCATCCCCTGCATACACTACCTCATTCTGTACTCAGATCTGGAACTCCTGTTACAGTGCTCCTGAGAATTCTCAAAGCTCCATGGTGCAAGTGACCCATTATTCTGTGCCATAGTTCATTCCAGTCCTTGTCTCCATGACTGCCTATTAGTGCCATTGGTGATTCTGGTTGTAATCTATACAACCTATTACTTTTGATCCCAATCTGCACTTTTTTTTTCCAACTTGGGTGTTTGACGTATACCTTCTCCTTGATGAAGTAGACGTCATAGCCCTTGCCTTGAAGTTGCAACACGGAAAGTAAGTTCATCCCCAATCCTAGTACATGCAACATATTTGTAGCACGGAACCGTTCTCCCGATTCTATTTGAAAAACTATGGTACCCTGCCCTACTGGAGTACACTTTGCCTTGTTCCCCATGGTGATATGAAAGTTCATCTTCTCTTCTCGACATTTTGAAAAACATTCCCTAATTCCCATCATATGCCATGAAGCCCCATTGTCTATATACCACACTTCTGATGATGCAGAACTAGTCATACAAGCCATTTCTTCTTCCAGCCTAGAAGCCAACATAGAGAAATCGAAGTCTCTTTCTCTTGTGCAATCTTCTGAAAATTCTGTATGAGTCCCCTGACGTGGATGCCCTTGCATCGTGGTCTCGACTCGTAACTAATTTTCCCTTCCTGTCTCTGATTACTCCCTCTAATACCATGTGAAAATTCTATCACTGCAGCAATTGATTTACTTTTCCTACTTATTCCTCAATAAGTTATTTATGAAATCACTTCAGTAAACATTAAAATAAATATTGCTACAGATATCACACTGTAATACGGAAACAAACATATGCACAAGAATCAACACATTGACACAGATATTTTGGACAACAGTCCTCTGAAAAACCCAATGTGGGAAAATCGGTGCAGTAAGGGAGGATTTTATTATTATGCATGAGAAATATCTGAATACAAATCTAGGATGCTCATCTAGCAATCATTTACAGAGAAAATATTGGCGGAAAATCTGAGTGAGTTTTACCTCGCTTCACACGGTAGAATTTTGGCTGATCTGACACAAGACTGGCTAAGCCTAGCTATTTCTGCGTCACCTCTTTTGCCCTCTGCATCAGCTTTCCGGGAAATTCTGGCAATTCCGACTATTTGTGGCAGTTCCGACTTCTACCCTATGCGTCAGCGTTCGTGGTTGTTCAAGCAGTTCCAGCTATTCCCGATAGTTCTGTCTTCTGCGCTCTACGTCAGCTTTCCCGACTGTTCCAACAAGTCCGGTTGTTCCCGGCAGTTCAAACTTTTGCCCTCTGCGTCAGCTTTCCCGGCTGTTTGGCAGTTCCGGCTTCTGCGCTCTTAACTGCTCACCAGACCAATAGTTCAACTTCTCAGCTAAACCCGCTCCAGAAATTGAATTGACTGGTCTCCCTCAGTGTGTTCTTCAAGTGACCCTCAAGCCTCCTCTTATACCTTTTTCATTGACAGATCAACGACCGAGATTAAGTCCCTAATCAACGGCTAAGATTAACTTTGGCTTGATCCATGACTTTTGGACCATTCTAACACAGTTTTATATTAATTCACATTAATATTTTATTTTCCCTAAGTTTAGACTTAGGGACTCCGTTAAAAAATATTAATTATTTTAATATCTCCCAAACTGTTTAGAATCTGCCCAAACCCTTTTTGGGTATTGGAGATCTCATGTTCCTTAGCCTCTCCACCAATTTTCGTGTCTAGAGCACATCCGATGCTACCTCAAATCTACAGTCTTCTGGGTATAGACTGCAACTAGCTTTGCAATTGTCTTCCGGGTACATACTGCAACTAGCTCTGCAAATGCCTAATGACAGATTACGTATGATGACATTGAACCTAGTACAATGATATTGTGGGCCCTTATAGCACAGGTGATGATCTCGCTGCAACAATATGGAATTGATCTAATTGATCTCCTTGTTGCAACTGTGCTAGACCCTTCCCAAATGGCACACTAGAGTCTCATACTCCTCTTCCTCCCGGATCCAGTGCCCCATTATCTCCTGTCGAGCCTAGTCCCTGGCTGGGACACTTGTCTCTGGCAACTCAAAGTCGATTTGTTGCTCAAATCTGCATTCTGGCCAACTCGCTTAGCCTCTTCTGGCAATCTCGTACGATCATCCCTACAAAGCTACAAAATCTGTGAAACTCAAAACTGGAGAAATAAACCTCGAAAATCTCCCTCTTTCCCTCTGCTTGGTTGCTACTCTACTATTCATAGTCCCTCTTGGAATGTGTGCCTCTGTGTAATGTTCCTAACTAGGAAATTTAGTGATAAACAAAGCAAACAGACAAACCAATATCTAGAAATCAGATGCAACCAATAAACACCCATGAAAGCACTGGAAATAGAGAACTTCTGAGCCATTTTATTAAATCTTCATGGAGCAAATACAATAGTGATGGGATGGTGCACCTAGGCTTGTCTTCAAGGACAAGCATGACAATTCCCAGGGGAGAAAATGATGATCTAAGGGCTGCCCAACTACTACTCCAGAAGTGATCTAAACTACCCAGAAACTGCGCTGCCTTCTGGAAAGGATGTGCTGAAACCCCTGCTTGCCTTACTCAGAAAATTCTATAACTTCAACTCCCGGATCCTCAAACAAAACCCACCAAAACCCAGGAAAGGTTTGGCCAAGTTCAAACCGCTGAAAATTGACCTCCAAGGAGCACGTCCTCCTCCTCACGCTGGCAAACTCGGCCTGTCTAAAATGGGTTGGGAAATCTCTCCAAATCTGCCCCGAAACATTGAGATGTTGTCCCCTATGGATTTCCACCCTTCTCCCAATTGAACCTAGCTCTGTAGCTCTCTCCCCCAACTCCCACGTGAGCCCAATTTGGTCCTCTGTGCAGTCCACCAAGGCTGTAAATCGAACTGCTCAAATGCAGCAACCTCTTGCTCCAAAACTCCTCCCAGAGGTTGGTCCTTTGATGTACTCCAACTCTCCAACCTTTCCTAGCAAGTGTTGTCCGAATGAACCCCCAATCACTTTTGCGTGTTTCCCTCTTTGCGTGTTCCAGAAATACGCTCTACTGGTCTGTGGGTTGAGTGGTATGGCCACAAATCTCCCTCGATGCTCCTTAAGGTAACTGAAAATGCCTTACTAGGGTGGCACTCATAGTTCCCCCTCGAAGGTAAGGTTGAATCTCTCGCCTGAGAGTCTCGATGCTAAATAGCCAGTTAACTCGGCTAAGCAGCTCAAGCAAACACAAGTAAGTTCGATGTACACAAATGACTATCTCAATTGAGGAGTTCTTCCTCCTTATGTCTTCGTGGGCCTTCCTTCCCTCATGTGGGCCGCTCTCCAAGCCATTCGATTCCCCTCCAAGGCATTTCGAATTTCCCTAGTGCCCAAGTGCGTTTTTCCACATGGGTGGCCCCCACCTTCCACTAGCAATCTAATTCAACCTTCCTTTCTCGTAAGTTCCTAAGTCAATATTGCTGGGTTCTTTTCCTTATCAAAATTTATGCAAAATTGTGCAGAGACCAAAACTTGTTACAAATTTATTTGGGAAGGGACATGACAACCCTTCCCTCCCAAATGTTGCTTGCCCTCAAGCAACTTCAGGGTTAGGTCATCCAGAATGTGATCACCCTCCCATGTGGCATCCTCATCTGGCAGGTTCTTCCAACGCACCAAAAAATCCCTAATGGTCCTACTCCTCAGCTTCCTCTCTTGGATATCCAAAATGGCCTCGAGCTCCAAAACCAGATGGCCCTCATCATCTAGTGGGGGTAACCTATTGCTGCTGTCACCTGTTGTCCCAACACCTTTTTGAGGCATAAGACATGGAAGTTGTAGTGAATTTTGCTCCCCTGAGGCAGCTCTAGCTCGTAGGCCACCTCTTCAACTCATCTGACCACCCTGTACGACCCATAAAAATGTAGTTGTAGCTTCTCGGCCCCTTTTTGCTTCAAGGTGGACTGTCTGTATGGATGTAACTAGAGATACACCAAATCCCCCTTCTCAAAGTTTCTTAGTTCGGTGCCTGTCAGCATACATCTTTTTCTGATTTTATGTTGTCACTAAGTTGTCCTTAAGAGCCTTGAGGATGTCCTGGCTTTATAGGATCTAGTCTTTGGCCTTTGGGGCCCAGTTGTCTCCAAAAACAATGTCAGCAAAAGATAATGCATCATAACCATACAAGGCACGGAAAGGAGTCATACTAATGGACATGTGATGGGTCGTTTTGTAGAAATACTCGCCCAAGTGTAGCCACCGAATCCAATCCCTATGCTTCCCAGTCACGTAGTTCCTAAGGTATCCCTCCGACTGATTAACTCGCTCGGTCTGACCATCAGTCTGGGGGTGGTAGCTCATCCTAGGGGTGAGCTCGGTACCAACCAATCTGAAGAGCTCCTGCCAGAATCCTCCCATGAACCTGTTGTCCTGGTCACTCACAATGTTCTTAGGAATCTCGTGCAACCAGAAGACCTCCTTGAAGAACAACTCTGCAACCTGTGAAGTCGAATACCGGGTCGGGATGGCGAAAAAGTGGGCATACTTGGTCAACTGATCAACTACTACATAGATGCAATTCTTGCCCTGTACTGTGGGGAGCCCAGTGATGAAGTCCATGGAGATACTCTCCATTTTACCTTCAGGGATGGGGAGCGGCTGCAATAACCCGGTGGGGTGAATCAGTTCCCCTTTGTTCCTTTGACATGCCTCACACTCTTGTACGTGCCTCAACACATCCCCCCATTGAGGCCCTTCCATGTGAAATGCTCCCTGAATGCCATGTATTTTTTTTTGAACTCCTAATGCCTTGACAATGGTGAGTCATGTGTTGTTTGGAGCACTCTCTCTCTCTCAACTACGAGTTGGGAACCAAAAATATGTGCCCCTTGTAGTAGATGACCTCGTCCATCACCCGATAGCGCTCATCTGCGTGGGTCCTCTCCAGAATCTTGCATGTCCTCTTGTCTTTGGAATACTCTACCTACAGTTGGGCGTCCCAATCATGGAAAATGCTCATGAGTGAGAGGCCCGCGGGTCTCCTGGATATGCCATCAACCACTACATTGTAATTTCGTCGCACATACTCTATGTCAAAATCATAGGCCTGCACCTTGCTAACCCATCTCTAGTGCATGTCGTTGAGGCCTTGTTGTCCCATGAAATGACGAAGACTGTTGTGATCAGTCTTCACTCGAAATCTATTACCCATTAAATACTGTTGGAATTTGGCCAAGGCATGCATGATGGCCAACATCTCCTTGTCAGATATAGAATATGACCTCTCATGGGGTAAGAGCTTCTGACTCTCAAAAGCAACGGGTGCCCATCCTAAGATAATACTACCCAACTCCCTCCCTACATGCATCACACTCCACGGTGAAGGGCTGGGAGAAGTTCGAAAGTGCCAATACTAGACGACTTCCCATCACCTCCTTGAGGCGGTCAAAAGTTGATTGTGCTCCATCTGTCCATGCGAAAGCACCTTTCTTAGTCATGTCTGTGTGGGGAGTTGCCAACTGAGAAAACCCCTTGACAAACTTCTGGTAGTACGTGCAGATGCCCAAAAAGCTGCTCAACATTGTCACATCTCTGGGTACCAACCAATCACGGATAGCTTGTATTTTCTCCTCATGTACCTTCACCCCATCTGCGCTAATGAAATGCCCCAAGTAGAGCATCTCGGTCAGGCCAAACTCACACTTAGACAGCTTGGCATAGAACTATTGTTCCTCCAAAAGACACAGGACCTCCTCCAAGTGCTGGAGATGCTCCTCCCAAGTTTTGTTGTATATCAATATGTCATTAAAAAACACCAATACAAACCTCCTCAACTGCCTCTGGAACACATGGTTCATACATGATTGAAAAGTAGCCGGGGCATTGGTCAACCCAAAGGGCATGACCAGGAACTCAAAGTGACCATAATGGCATCGAAAGGCTGTCTTGGGGATATCCTGATCCCTCACTTTGATCTGATGGTACCTCGAATGTAGATCTATCTTAGAGAAGTACTTGGCTCATCTAAGCTCATCCATCAGCTCATCGATGCGTGGAATGGGGTACTGGTTCTTCGACGTCTTCCTGTTGAGAGCCCGGTAGTTAATGCACATGCACAAGGTTTCATCCTTCTTCTTCACTAGTACCATTGAAGAAGCAAAGGGACTGGAACTTGGTCTGATGTGGCCCAACACCAACAACTCTTTGATGGCCCACTTAATCTCGTCCTTATAGGCCTTAGCGTGCCTATAAGGGGTGGTAATCACTGCTTGCACACTAGGCTCCAACTCAATGGTGTGCTCGAATCCCTTGTCTGGTGGCTTTCCTAGTGGAATATCTCCAAATACCACTGAGTACCTGTCTAGCAAGGTTTGTATATCTAGAGGTGGTGGCTGGGCTTGTCCCCCAATCTTTGAAACCCTCAGCTCTACTGTGCACGCTATGTCTCCATGTCGCAAATTTGCCTCCATCCTATGCGCTGAAACTGTCTGTGGTGGGTACGAATGTATGCCTCTAAGGACCACCCATCTTGCCATCCAGGCCGGTGAACTCCATCTCCAACTTCTTCCAATCGGTGGTAACTCGTCCAAGGGAGTACAACCACTGGACACCCATCACCACGTTGGTGTCCAACACATCAACCACAAAGAAATGGTCTGTCATGGAGTAGTTCCCCATGGTCACCGTCAAGGCAGGCACATACCGAGTGCATTGCATGGTCTGGTCTCCCGGCACCAAGATTGAAAAGCGCTCAAACTCGGTTGTGGTGAGGCCCTTCCTCTGAACCAACTGGGCATCTATGAAGTTATGGGTAGCCCCACTATCAACTAAGACTAACACCCGCTGCCCCTATATCTTGCCTCCGGTCCTAAATGTCAGAAATTTGGGGACCCCGCATAAAGAAGTAAGGACTCCCCCCCCCCCTGTGGAGGTGGTGTTGGTGGTCCCCTCTCTATTGGACTCTCACCGTTTCCCACACCACACTCACGCTCCACCTTGTCCTCCTGGTCACTATCTGATTAGACCTCGATGTAGTGGGCTTTGCCAGCTGTGCACTGATGCCTTGGTGCCCAGGGCTCCCGACAAGTAAAGCACAACTTCCTCCTCCTAAGGTCCTTCTGTGTCTCATCATCCAGCTGCCCCCGTCCCTAGGCGGTTCTCTGTGATGGGGATCTAGTATCACTCCCCTTCTGGGGATAGGGAGTACGTGCAGGAAAGGGTGCTCATGTCTTGGGGATGCCCCCCTGTAAATCTCTGGCATATGTAACTGCTTCCTGCAGTGTGGAGGGTCCACATGACTTCACCAGTCCACGCAGGGGCTAGAGTAATCCCTCTATGAAGGTGTACACCCTTCGAGCATCTGATAGGTCCGACACCATCACTGAGACTCTCAAGAATTCCGATATGTATTGTTCTAGGTTGTCCGTTTGTTGGAATTGGGTTAGCTCTCTAAAGTGAGCCTCCAGATCCCTCTAGTCAAAACGCTTCACCACCCTCTTAGGGAAATCCTCATATGAAGTCACATTGGCATGCCCCAGGGTAGTCAAGCCATGAAACCACCAGTCGTGGGCTTCCCCCTCTAGGTGAAACATGGCCATCTTGATGGCCTCCAACTCCATCATTTGGTTGAGTTGGAAATAAGTGTCCATCTTCTCAACCCAGGCCCGAGCAGTGCACTTGGCAGTGCCATCATATGTGGGGAAGTAAATTCTCCCTATCATCCTCTGCAACTCATAGCTTTGTGTGCCCTATCCTCCATAGCCCTTGCTCTTCTCATTCTGCTTGAGCTTGTAGAAATCTTTGAAAGGGAGTGCTTCCCTAAAGTCTGCTCCCATGGACTGCCACTCTCTGAAGTGCTCTCACATCTATGAAGGATCTTCAGCTCCTGCTGGTTCATTCTATGCCAAAGGCACAAAAGAGGGTAGTGTAGCTCGAGTTGGCCCACTCGCCGATGGAGGTTGTGCTGCGGGTAAAGGATGATTGAATTGTTGAGAGGCCCCCAAAGTCTCTCCAAATAGAAATACCCTAGGAGTGCTTCTCTGCCGGTTCTGTGTTTTGATCTCCTCAAGCATTTCCTTTTGACCCTTTGCTAAATCATTCAGAGCCTTCAAGAGGCTATCAAAGGCCATCTCCTCGTTGCTCTTGGGCTCACCCATGTCTTCCTCTACTACTACTGCCTTTCCCCTATCCTCCGTGTCTGGAGTGATCTCCAGCTCTCTTTCTCTGCTTCAGTACCTCTTCAGTACCTCTACCTCCTGTATGTAATATTCTGCTGGTGCCCTTCTCTCATAGGAGAAACTCCCCACGGCTGAGCCAAGATCTGGGTTCTGATACCACTGTAATGTTCCTAACTAGGAAATTCAGTGATAAACAAAGCAAACAAACAAACCAATATCCAGAAATGATATGCAATCAATAAACACCCATGAAAACACTGGAAATAGAGAACTTCTCAGCCATTTTATCAAATCTTCATGGAGCAAATACAACAGTGGTGGAATGGTTCACCTGGGCTTGTCTCCAAGGAAAAGTGTGACAAAACCAAGGAGAGCAAATGATGATCTGAGGGCTGCCCAACTATTGCTCCAGAGGTGATCTACATTGCCCAAAAACTGTGCTGCCTGCTAGAA
This sequence comes from Pinus taeda, assembly GCA_000404065.3. NCBI lineage: Eukaryota > Viridiplantae > Streptophyta > Pinopsida > Pinales > Pinaceae > Pinus > Pinus taeda. The sequence goes on from APFE030529716.1 coordinate 74,155, forward strand.
AGGATGTGTTGAAACCCCTACTTCCTTTGCTAGAAAATATTGCAACATCAGCTCCCGGATCCTCAACCAAAACCCACCAAAACCCAGGGAGGGTTTGGCCTAGTTCAGACCCCTGAAAATTGACCTCCAAGGAGCACGTCCTCCTCCGCACATTGGCAAACTCGGTCTGTCTGAAATGGGTTGGGAAAGCTGTCCAAATCTGCTACCAAACACTAAGATGTTGTCCCCTATGGATTTCCACCCTTCTCCCAACTGAGCCCAGTGTTGTAGGTCTCTCCCCAGACTCCCACATGAGCCTAGTTTGGCCCTCTGCGCAGTCCATCAACGTTGTAAATCCAATTTCTCAAATGCAACAACCTCCTTCTCCAAAACTCCTCCCAAAGGCTGGTCCTCTGATGTACTCCAACTCTCCAACCTTTCCTAACAAGTGCTGCCTGGATGAACCCCCAATCACTTTTGTGTGTTTCCCTCTCTGCGTGTTCGAGAAATATGCTCTGCTGGTCTGTGGGCTGAGTGGTATGGCCACAAATCTCCCCTGGTGCTCCTCAAGGTAATTTGAAATACCTTCCTAGGGTGGCAATTGTAGTCCCCCGAAGGTAAGCTTGAATCTCCCACCTGAGAGACTCGATGCTAAACATCCAGTTAACTCGGCTAAGTAGCTCGAGCAAACACAAGTAAGTTCGATGTACACAATTGAATGCCTCAATTGAGGAGCTCTTCCTTCTTATATCTTCATGGGCCTTCCTTCCCTCATGTGGGCCCTTCTCCCTGCCATTCGATTCCCCTCCAAGACAATTCGAATTACCCAAGTGCCCTAGTGTGTTTTTCCACGTGGGTGGCCACCACCTTCCACTAGCAATCTAATTCAGCCTTCCTTTCTCCTATGTTCCTAAGTCAAAATTGTTGGGTTCTTTTCCTAATCAAAATTTATGCAAAATTGTGGAGAGACCAAAACCTGTTACAAATTTATTTGGGAAGGGACATGACACTCTGCTAGTTGCTACTGCCAACCTGAATTGGAAATTAGAACTTCCGATACTGAAAGTTCTTTGGTAGTACTTAGAAGCCCTCACCTTCGCCAAAGCTGAGAGGTTTCTTGATTTCTCTCTTGCCAATAAAACCAAAAAACTCAACACACTGAGAAACACTGAATTTAATAGAAAAGATTCTACTGTAAATAGGCAAAAACCTAACTGGTATTCGAGCTTTATATCTCTCCAGGCTACACCCAGCCCCTCCCATCATTGTTCTCCCATAACCGGGTATCGAAGCTGCGCTCTTCCTCCTCAGATTCAAACGCAAAACTCGGACCAAAATTGTCCTGCGCAGAAGGAGTCCAAGGATCTCAACGTATCAAACAAACACGTCAATCCCACGCTGTTGGACAAGTATGCGTACCTGAGTAGAGGTCTCCCTACGCAGAAGGTAAACGGTCAACAGAATACACCCAGGGAAACAACGACATCTTCAAATGGTTTAAAACAACACATTGACAATGTCTCCACTGTGCAGAATATAAGGTCTGATACAGGACAACAAAAGGTAAACGGTCAACAGAATACGGAAACAGCGGCGTCTTCAAATGGTTTAAAACAACACATTGATAATGTCTCCACTGCGCAGAATATAAGGTCTGATATCGGACAACAAAATCTTCCCTATGAGACAACGTTCCTCCTTCGCTGCTAATAATTCTAGCGCCCATTCAAATGACTTAAATCAGCAAATTAATGATGATATCAAGAACTCTGGGAATTCGCTCAACAACCTTCTCAAAAAATCCACGGTAATTAATCTTTCACAGCTTGTCTTAGATGATAACTTAAGATTACTTCTAGAAAAAGGTTTAAATTTTGCATTATCTCCAGCCAAAATTCCTATAATTGACATCATAAATAACATTGAAGTCATTATCAAAAACACTGATCAAAATACAGCGGAAGAAATAAGACAAGATGTTTCCAAAATTCTCAGAAATGCCAGATCTCCGCCCAGCAACATATCCAAAGAAGAAACCGTAGCCCTAAAAAACATCAAGAATAACAAAAACATTATAATCTTAAAAGCTGACAAAGGAAATGCCACTGGTATCATGGATAGAATAGATTATGATCATAAAATGGAGGAACACCTAAACAATAGTGGCTGTTATAGAGTTTTGAACAAGGATCCCAACAGCAAAATCCTTCGCCAAGTAAGTAACAAAATTAAAAACTCCTCTCTTGATACCAATATCAAGAACAGATTAATCCCTAATAATGCTATTATCCCTAGAATCTATGGAGTGCCTAAAATCCATAAAACTGGTGTTCCTTTAAGACCTATAGTAAACACTATAGGATCCCCCACTTATTGGTTGGCTAAATTTCTTGAAAACAAACTTAGACCTTTATCCGGTAACACTCCCTCTTACATCAAAGATTCGGCTTCCTTCATAGAATGGATTAAAAACCTAGAATTTAATGACAATGACCTAATGGTTAGCTTTGACGTAGTGTCTCTCTACACTATGATTCTAGTGGATGAAGCCTTAGAAGTATTGAAGAGTATCACAGACCTTGAAACGGTGGAACTTATAGGCATTTGCCTTAAATCTTCATACTTCAGCTTCAAGGGAAAAATCTATGAGCAAACACATGGCGTTGCAATGGGATCTCCATTATCTCCATTGACTGCCAATCTATACATGGAACACTTTGAGCATATGGCCCTTAGGCCCTTCCCCTTTACCCCTGAAGAATGGAAACGATATGTAGATGACATTTTTGCGAAATGGAGCCATGGTTTGGACAAACTTAAGGAATTTTTAGCTCATATAAACAACCTCTCTAAACACATAAAATTTACTATTGAAATTGAAAAAGACAACCAGCTCCCCTTCTTGGATGTCCTCCTTACCAAGAAAAATGGCAAACTAAGTCACCAAGTCTTCAGAAAACAGACACACACTGACAGATATCTTCATTCAAACTCCCACCACCATCTGAAACAAAAAATTGGTGTCATCAAAACCCTAGCCACTAGAGCCTCCAGAATCTCTGACCCTGAACATTTAGAGGAAGAACTTAACCATCTCCATGAGGTCTTTGTAAACAATGGCTATCAAAAACACATTATCCAAAAAATAATTAAAAATTCCATATCCAATAAACAGAAAAGAAAATCTCTTGAAAACCCTAGAATCTCCTTACCGTATATTAAAGGAACCACTGATAAAATTGGTAGAGTTTTCGCCAAGCATAACATTATGGTTGCTTTCACGCCCCCCATCACCCTAAGAAACATGCTTGAGTCTGCTAAAGACTTATTAGACCCAAAAAATCACAAAGGAGTATACTCTAATCCTTGTTCTTGCGGTAAAGTTTATATAGGTGAAACAGTGAGATTCTTTGGAATAAGATTAAAAGAACACATTAATGATATTACAAGAAATAGGTTGGAAAAATCAGGTCTAGCAGAGCACGCATGTTTCTCCTCACATTATATCTGCATGGAACAAGCAAAATTAGTCCACAGGGAAGACCATTATTTAAAAATAAGGGTGAAAGAGGCAATTGAAATTGAGAAATCCTCCAATAACGTGAATAGGGATGACGGTCTTAATTTAAGCAGCACTTGGAAACCCTTATTAAATAGAATAAAAAAACATTAATTAATCCAACACTTTCTAACTAATTTATAACAAGTATCTCACTTATATTACATTTCATATTAAAAAAATAAATAAATAATAATAATAATAATTATAATATATCTTTATAATAATAATATTAATAATCATATAAACAATAATATTTTTTTTTTTGTTGATAAGTGGGTGAATCCTGAAAATCACTCTTACCCTGTGGCTGAGAGGCCACGACTCAGGGGCATCTAAGCCGTCAAAGTCACCCGGGGATCGCACCAGCAGAAACCATGCTGGATTTTTTGGTATCGGCGAGACTAGAACCGAATGACCTTTGCATGTGGAGCGCCTTAATAGCGCGCTCCTTCACCAACTGCTCTATATCTCTTGATATATAAACAATAATATTAATAAGCATAATACTAATAATATAATAATATATGAATAAGTAACACATAAAATAATATATTATAACAAATAAATAATTAACACATAATAATAATAATCATATAAACAATAATATTATAATCATATAAACTATAATAATAATATATAATAATATTAATAATCATATAAGCAATATAATAATATAATATTATAATTATATGAATAATTAACACAAAATAATATATATAACAAAATATATATATTAGTTTACGTGTAATTATATGAATAATTAACACTTAAAATAATATATTTACAAAAAAATTTTGTTGTCATTAAAAAAAAAAAAAAAATTATTAATTAATAATACAAATCAAATCGACATTATAACACAAATAGATATCAAATTTCTTTTAAACAACTATTTATAGCTCCATAAGTTTCACGACTCTCTTCTCAAAATACTGATCTCATTGCCCTAATGATGGACTCACCTAGCTAGTCCGAAACATTGGTTTCATAAATGGTTCACAGGTTTTTCCACTAGCATAACATTCTACCAGCCTGTATGGAATCTCTTTTTAACACCATTAAGCCCCACCATGGAAGGGACATTCTGAACAATGCTTTAAATTTTGAGAAGATAAAAATTTCAAGAGCTAGAAACCTATCCATGCTCATATGCTAAATGCAGCCATCCGTTTAAACGAGGTCGAAACATTTCTCTTTTCAATAATCTTAGTAAAACCCTCATAAAGCATGAAATCAAATTTGCTAGATCTCGATTAATTAAAATATCTGAAAATCTTCTGGGTTTACACCTTTGGCTGATCTTTGGCAGTAATTAGACGCCCTCACCTTCGCCAAAGCTGAGAGATTTCTTGATTTCTCTCTTGCCAATAAAACCAAAAAGCTCAACACACTGAGAAACACTAACTTTAATAGAAAAGATTCTACTGTAAATAGGCAAAAACCTAACTAGTATTCGAGCTTTATATCTCTCCAGGCTATGCCCAGTGCCTCCCATCATTGTTCTCCCATAACCGGGTATCCAAGCTGTGCTCTTCCTCCTTAGATTCAAACGCAGAACTCGGACCTAAGCTTTCCTGCGCAGAAGGAGTCCAAGGATCTCAACGTATCAAACAAACCCGTCAATCCAAAGCTGTTGGACAGGTATGCGTACCTGAGTAGAGGTCTCCCTGCGCAGAAGGTAAACGGTCAACAGATGCCTAGGGAAACAACGACATCTTTAAATGGTTTAAAACAGCACATTGACAATGTCTCCACTGCGCAGAATATAACGTCTGATACCGGACAGCAAAAGGTAAACGGTCAACAAAATACGGAAACAGCGTCATCTTCAAATGGTTTAAAACAGCACATTGACAATGTTTCCACTGTGCAGAATATAAGGTCTCATACAGGACAACAAAATCTTCCCTATGAGACAGCGCATTCCTCCTTCCCTGCTAATAATTCCAGTGACCATTCAAATGACTTAAATCTGCAAATTAATGATGATATCAAAAACTCTGGGAATTCGCTCAACAACCTTCTCAAAAAATCCACGGTAATTAATCTTTCACAGCTTGTCTTAGATGATAACTTAAAATTACTTCTAGAAAAAGGTTTAAATTTTGCAATATCTCCAGCCAAAATTCTTATAACTGACATCATAAGTAACAATGAAGTCATTATCAAAAACAATGATCAAAATACAGTAGAAGAAATAAGACAAGATGTTTCCAAAATTCTCAGAAATTCCAGACCTCCGCCCAACAACATATCCAAAGAAGAAACCATAGCCCTAAAAACATCAAGAATAACAAAAACATTATAATCTTAAAAGTTGACAAAGGAAATGCAACTGTTATCATGGATAGAACAGATTATGATCATAAAATGGAGGAACACCTAAACAATAGTGGCTGTTATAGAGTTTTGAACAAGCATCCCAGCAGCAAAATCCTTCGCCAAGTAAGTAACAAAATTAAAAACTCCTTTCTTGATACCAATATTAAGAACAGATTAATCCCTAATAATGTTATTATCCCTAGAATCTATGGAGTGCCTAAAATCCATAAAATTGGTGTTCCTTTAAGACCTATAGTAAACACTATAGTATCCCCCACTTATTGGTTGACTAAATATCTTGCAAACAAACTTAGACCTTTATCCGGTAACACTCCCTTTTACATCAAAGATTCGGCTTCCTTCATAGAATGGATCAAAAACCTAGAATTTAATGACAATGACCTAATGGTTAGCTTTGACGTAGTGTCTCTCTACACTATGATTCTGGTGGATGAACCCTTAGAAGTATTGAAGAGTATCACAGACCTTGAAACGGTGGAACTTATAGGCATTTGCCTTAAATCTTCATATTTCAGCTTCAAGGGAAAAATCTATGATCAAACACATGGCGTTGCAATGGGCTGTCCATTATCTCCATGAGGTCTTTGTAAACAATGGCTATCAAAAACACATTATCGAAAAAATAATTAAAAATTCCATATCCAATAAACAAAAAAGAAAATCTCTTGAAAACCCTAGAATCTCCTTATCGTATATTAAAGGAACCATTGATAAAATTGGTAGAGTTCTCGCCAAGCATAACATTATGGTTGCTTTCACGCCCCCCATCACCCTAAGAAACTTGCTTGAGTCTGCTAAAGACTTATTAGACCCAAAAAAATCACAAAGGAGTATACTCTATTCCCTGTTCTTGCGGTAAAGTTTATATAGGTGAAACAGGGAGATCCTTCGGAATAAGATTAAAAGAACACATTAATGATATTACAAGAAATAGGTGGGAAAAATCAGGTCTAGCAGAGCACGCATGTTTCTCCTCACATTATATCTGCATGGAACAAGCAAAATTAGTCCACAGGGAAGACTATTATTTAAAAAGAAGGGTGAAAGAGGCAATTGAAATTGAGAAATTCTCCAATAACATGAATAGGGATGACTGTCTTAAATTAAACAACACCTGGAAACCCTCATTAAATAGAATAAAAAAGCATTAATTAATCCAACACTTTCTAACTAATTTATAACAAGTATTTCACTTATATAACATTTCATATAAAAATAATAATAATAATTATTATAATTATAATATATCTTTAATAATAATAACAATAATAATACAAGTAACAACATAAAATAATATATATAACAAAAAAAATATATATTATTTTAAGGGTTAATTATATGAGATAATTCACACAAAAAATAATATATTACAACAAATAAATAATTAACACTAAATGTAATAATCATATAAACAATTAATATTAATAATCATATAAACATAATAATTAAATAATAATAATAATAATATATTAATATTAATATTAATAATCATAAAGCAATAATAATAATAATAATAATAATAATTAATATGAATAATTACCTATATCAAATAATATATATATAACAAACTAAATAATTAACACTTAAAATAATATATATAACAAAAAAATTTTGTTGTCATTATAAAAAAAAATAAAAAAATTATTAATTAATAATCACAAATCAAACCGATATTATAACACAAATAGATATCAAATTTCTTTTAAACAACTATTTATAGCTCCATAAGTTTCGCGGCTCTCTTCTCAAAATACTGATCTCATTGCCCTGATGATGGACTCACCTAGCTAGTCCAAAACATTGGTTTCATAAATGGTTCACAGGACTTTCCACTAGCATAACATTCTACCAGCCTGTATGGAATCTCTTTTTAACACCATTAAGTCCCACCATGGAAGGGACATTCTGAACAATGCTTTAAATTTTAAGAAGATGAGAATTACAAGAGCTAGAAACCTATCCACGCTCATATGCTAAATGCAGCCATCTGTTTAAACGAGGTCGAAACATTTCTCTTTTCAATAATCTTAGTTAAACCCTCATAAAGCATGAAATCAAATTTGCTAGATCTCGATTAATTAAAATATCTGAAAATCTTCTGGGTTTACACCTTCGGTTGATCTTTCGCAGTACTTAGACGCCCCACCTTCGCCAAAGCTGAGAGATTTCTTGATTTCTCTCTTGCCAATAAAACCAAAAAACTCAACACACTGAGAAACACTGAATTTAATAGAAAAGATTCTACTGTAAATAGGCAAAAAGCTAACTGGTACTCGAGCTTTATATCTCTCCAGGCTACGCCCAACCCCTCCCATCATTGTTCTCCCATAACCGGGTATCCAAGCTGTGCTCTTCCTCCTCAGATTCAAACGCAGAACTCAGACCTAAGTTGTCCTGCGCAAAAGGAGTCCAAGGATCTCAGCGTATCAAACGAACCCGTCAATCCCACGTTGTTGGACAGGTATGCATACCTGAGTAGAGGTCTCCCTGCGCAGAAGGTAAATGGTCAACAGAATACGCCCTGGGAAACAGTGGCGTCTTCAAATGGTTTAAAACAGCACATTGACAATGTCTCCACTGCGCAGAATATAAGGTCTGATACCGGACAGCAAAAGGTAAACGATCAATAGAATACGGAAACAGTGGCATCTTCAAATGGTTTAAAACAGCACATTGACAATGTCTCCACTGCGCAGAATATAAGGTCTGATACCGGACAACAAAATCTTCCCTATGAGACAACGCATTCCTCCTTCGCTGCTAATAATTCCAGCGCCCATTCAAATGACTTAAATCAGAAAATTAATGATGATACCAAGAACTCTGGGAATTCGCTCAACAACCTTCTCAAAAAATCCATGGTAATTAATCTTTCACAACTTGTCTTAGATGATAACTTAAAATTACTTATAGAAAAAGGTTTAAATTTTGCATTATCTCTAGCCAAAATTCCTATAACTGACATCATAAGTAACATTGAAGTCATTATCAAAAACACTGATCAAAATACAGCAGAAGAAATAAGACAAGATGTTTTCAAAATTCTTAGAAATGCCAGACCTCTGCCCAACAACATATCCAAAGAAGAAACCATAGCCCTAAAAAACATCAAGAATAACAAAAACATTATAATCTTAAAAGCTGACAAAGGAAATGCCACTGTTATCATGGATAGAACAGATTATGATCATAAAATGGAGGAACACCTAAACAATAGTGGCTGTTATAGAGTTTTGAACAAGGATCCCAGCAGCAAAATCCTTCACCATGTAAGTAACAAAATTAAAAACTCCTCTCATGATACCAATATTAAGAACAAATTAATCCTTAATAATGCTATTATCCCTAGAATCTATGGAGTGCCTAAAATCCATAAAACTGGTGTTCCTTTACGACCTATAGTAAACACTATAGGATCCCCCACTTATTGGTTGGCTAAATATCTTGCAAACAAATTTAGACCTTTATCCGGTAACACTCCCTCTTACATCAAAGATTCGGCTTCCTTCATAGAATGGATCAAAAACCTAGAATTTAATGACAATGACCTAATGGTTAGCTTTGATGTAGTGTCTCTCTACACTATGATTCCGGTGGATGAAGCCTTAGAAGTATTGAAGAGTATCACAAACCTTGAAACGGTGGAACTTATAGGCATTTGCCTTAAATCTTCATACTTCAGCTTCAAGGGAAAAATCTATGAGCAAACACATGGCGTTGCAATGGGCTCTCCATTATCTCCATTGATTGCCAATCTATACATGGAACACTTTGAGCATATGGCCTTTAGGTCCTTCCCCTTTACCCATGAAGAATGGAAACGATATGTAGATGACATTTTTGCTAAATGGAGCCATGGTTTGGACAAACTTAAGGAATTTTTAGCTCATATAAACAACCTCTCTAACCACATAAAATTTACTATTGAAATTGAAAAAGACAACCAGCTCCCCTTCTTGGTTGTCCTCCTTACCAAGAAAAATGGCAAACCAAGTCATCAAGTCTTCAGAAAACAGACACACACTGACATATATCTTCATTCAGACTCCCACCACCATTCGAAGCAAAAAAATGGTGTCATCAAAACCCTAGCCACCAGAGCCTCCAGAATCTTTGACCCTGAACATTTAGAGGAAGAACATAACCATCTCCATGAGGTCTTTGTAAACAATGGCTCTCAAAAACACATTATCCAAAAAATAATTAAAAATTCCATATCCAATAAACAAAAAAGAAAATCTCTTGAAAACCCTAGAATCTCCTTACCGTATATTAAAGGAACCACTGATAAAATTGGTAGAGTTCTTGCCAAGCATAACATTATGGTTGCTTTCACGCCCCCCATCACCCTAAGAAAAATGCTTGAGTCTGCTAAAGACTTATTAGACCCAAAAAATCACAAAGGAGTATAGTCTATTCCCTGTTCTTGCGGTAAAGTTTATATAAGTGAAACAAGGAGTGATCCGGATTTAAACTGGAACACAACAAATTACAGAGATAACCATATACACAAATATGCAGCGGAAATAATACTTCATTTCATTAATGGAAAATACTGAAATATGCTTACAATCAGAAATGGAAATAAACTAGCTAGGGCGATGGTAGCTTATCTCTGAGAAGAGATGTGTTGGCTACATGCCTCTGAACTGTGTTACAATGAGGCTCGAAGGCCTATTTATTGTTGAGAAACAATGAAAGAAACCCTTCACATTCCAAAACCTAACCCTAGGAGATGAAACGCCAAACTGTGGGCCCCGTTTGGGGGTAAGTTGGTACATCAATTTCCCGGGGTTGTAACTTTGGCATATGATCTCCGTTTGATGCGTACGATAGCTCGTTAGAAATATCTATTTGAGCACTATCGTTTTGGGACGGGTAACATCGGTCCATGAGCCGATGTTGCCCTCGTATTTCCCAAAAAACGTCGTTTAGGGCCTCAAAACGGCTCGGGAAGTTCAGGACCCGAAAAACTGCTAATAATAGTAAGTTGTGCTACAATTAAGGAAACTGAAAATGTTGAGAGAGACATTGGTGGGGTCCAGGTGGACTTGGTAGGTGGCCACCAATATCCACCTGGATCATTCCTCCCCCCTTAGGAAGCAATGGTCCCCATTGCGTTGAGTTCCTCCATGAGATGAGGAAACTTTTGTTGAACTTGTTCCCTGGTGAGCCACTTGCCCTGGTGAAGGAGTTGTCCTGCTTTGACAACTCGGTACAGTTGGATATTCTGTTGGCGAGTGTTCTTGATCTGTGTGTCCATGATCCGATCAGTTGCAGCTTGTTCCATGCAATCTGGATTTAATTCTGTGGGTTGAGTTGTTTTGCAATGTCGGATGTGTCTAGTAATGGTGGAAAGTATGGCCGAAGGCGGTCGACATTGAACACTGGGTGCAGGCCAAGGAATGGGGGAATGCTGAGCTCAAATGCATTGTCTCCCATAGCCTTGGTAATGGTGTAAGGGCCATATCGGAGTGGTCCCAATTTCCGATAGGCTCCAGTAAGGCGTTCCTTTTGCAAATGCAACCCAACTTTGTCGCCCACCTGAAACTTGTGTGGCACCCGATGTTGATCATGTCGCTGCTTGTACTTGGCATTTGATTGCTCAAGAATGTCATGGACCTGCTGGCGAATATGTTGGATGCGCTCAATGAAGCTGGTGGCCTTATCTGTTTCGGACTGGACATGAGATGAATTCATGTGAGTAGCTGCAAGTGGCATGGCCACATCAATGGGGCATAGTGGCTGGAATCCCAAACCCACCTGAAAAGGGCTATGGCCAGTGGAGCTGTGAAGAGCTCGGTTGTAGCTGTGCTGAACATAGGGAGGCTCTCGTCCCATGTGCGTGGATGCTTTGAGTTATACATGCGCAGAATGTGCACAATCATCCTATTGACAACCTCTGTCTGGCCATCAGTTTGAGGATGGAAGGCTGTGGACTTCGTGAGTTTAGTGTCCAGCATTGACAAGAGACTGGACCAAAATGTGCTGAGAAACCGACTGTCCCGATCTGAGATGATAGACTGTGGGATCCCAAAGTGCACCCACACTCGTTCGAAGAAGAGTTTAGCAGTGGCTTCTGCTGTGATATTCTTCTTGCAAGGCGCCATAATGGCCATCTTTGAGAACCTGTCGACGACCACAAAAACACAGTCATTTCCATGCTTAGTGGAAGGAAGGCCTGACATGTTATCCATGGAGATGGGTTCCCACGGTCGACTAGGGGTAGGCAACGGGGTATAGAGGCCTTGCTTCTTAATGGT